>UCOJ01000553.1:0-88516 GCA_900474305.1 Cecidostiba fungosa
GACTTTGTTTATTCGAAGTACTGTAACTTGAAGTTTGCGAAAATAAATATTGATTGTTATTCTCGAGCTCGAGAGGAAAATGTCATTTCTCATGGTCACAATATTTTCCGCGCTTGTAGCGAGTAATAAGTATGTTACTCTCGTAGTTATATTTCAGGACTCGTTTTGTTAAAACTGGATTCATTTACATAATTTTTCATGTCTAAAATATGCTATACAATTCTTTCTTATCTTTGTTGAGAATATGAAGCAGTGTACTCGACATAAAAAGTGGGGAAATAATAAGCACGTGATATTATATATTCAGGAAATATAAGAGACTCGAGGAAATAAAAGCGTGATATACTATTATGCGTATTGCACGTACTTACGCAGGTTACGCATACAATGTATAATAAAATATTTTGCAATAACAAGCACAAACAGTATGTCGCGCATACACGAGTGTAATAAGATATGGAACAATAACAACTGCAAACTATAAGCGCGATTATTCTTAGTACATTTTTGTCGTTTTTACACCTTAACTTGGGAGAAACGAGAATAATTATACATTCGCATTGAAAATTTCGTGTCCATTAAATATTTTTAAAATGAAATATTGTATGATATATATTTTATGAGTAATCGTGACAACCTAGGTACATTTATAAATTAATTTCTGCGGATAGTCGAAGGTTTTATGGGACCGATTGTTAACTATAAAAAAATATAGTAGCTTATGATTTTTTAATCTACACAGAAATGCCAAAGATGCAATTTCCATAAACGTATTTGTAATTACCATTAATAGAGGCAAAGTGCATGTTATATGAATCTAGATGAGTAAACTGTAGAATATCTTGTGCGAGTAAAGTAAATTATGTTAACTAGAAATCAATCCCTTACATTCATTACCTTGACATAGATAGCTGGATGCTTGTGTTCGAATATCTTATCTTATATAGTTAATAAAATATTTTCTGAAAGTGCAAATTTATATTATTATAATGCATATAACGAAGAAAGTAAGCGCTTTTCAATCGACTGCAACAAATCTTTTCCGTTTCTTATTTTATCGTCGTTTATCTGGCTAGCTTCAATTTAAACCAATATAAGAAGCGTAATAAAATGTCTAGCTTCACAATTGCCTATATATATCGATCGTTTTAATCTAATCTCGAGTACTTTCGCCGCTCGAACTCTTTCTCGATCGGCGCGAAATCGGAAACGCCGACCTAGCTGAACAACGACGACTGCTCAACACACTTTACCCTAATAATCACCTGGTATAACGACAAAATCGCTCTGTTTTTCCTGTCTCGCCATATCCATGACCGACTCCGATACTTTTTCTCGCCGTGATTCGAGAAAAGGAAAATCCACAAATAAGTGTCGGCGGTTTTCCACTTCACGTAGTGCACCTTTCTTTTCCTGGCTGATCGATGCTTTTTGTTTGTTTCTTTTTTTTTCTCGTATATGGTTGCAGTATATACTGGAAACTGTTTATATAAAGTGAAAAAATAAAAAAAAAGTTTAATAATATATATCTAGAGCCATTATTTTTAAAAGCAAACAACTTTTGTATAGAATAGTTAATTATCGCAAAGAACAAAATGAAAGAATGAATTCAATCGTGATCTCGAGGTGTGCATCGTCGCAAGGGAACCGACAGGTGCGCGCGTAGACTATTAACTGATGAGTCTTTTTTTCGTTCAGTCATGTATACAGTCTCATCTGCGCTTCTCTCATTACTAAGCAAAAGCAGAAAAGCAGAGATACCGACATCAAGACGAAGTCACGAAGTCACGTAATCTCCTGCGCAAACGCTTAGCACGTCGTCTATAATTCCTCGCTTCTTATAATCGTTTTTTGTTCAATAGCTCTTCCCGCAACAATATATACATACGTGATTCTGACCGCGTTCTTAAAGCGGTCAATTGTGTATATAACCTTTATTAATTGTTAATTTGCTATATTATCTCAGCTGAATTCCATTGTCTTTGTCGTTCGTAAGTCGAACTGTTTATAAGAGAGTCTGACAATGTTCTTTTTCGCAGATCGAGAGCAGAGTCGGTGAGGTCGAAATCGCCATTGACAGCATCACCCGCGTCTCCAGGACCTTTGTCCAGCTCGTTTCACGGTAGTTTCCACAGCAGCTTGGGTAGTGACGGTATGTCCTGTAGCAGTGCAAGGTCTTCCTCGGCCTCGCCGGATTCCGCCAGATACTCCTCCTCACAGGTAATTATTGTGTATAAACGATGCCTTGCTATACATGGCTTGTTCTACTGAATGGTGCTGGGTATTCTATATCTTTTTACCACTGCAAAATTGACAAATCTTAATGTACCGTTTATTCTCTAATTTTCTCGAGAAACACCATATAAACAGCATATAAATGATACGTGATAACATTACGACTGCGTAATAAGTTCTGTGTGTGAAAACAGTGTGCGCTTGACGACCTAATAGCCTTAATAACTGTCAGGTTGAATGTAAAGTAAAAGAGTGGCATACGAAGCTACATACACACTTTCTTCTGTTAAAACAAAATTGTTGATATTTTTAATGGCATAGGTGCAATATACATATATAAATATTCTCGAGAGGCAAAGCAAGCATGAAAACAGCTACGATATGCGAGCAATAATTAATATCTATCATCGTTACTACCTCTAAATGGCCGTTATCCGAGACATAAGTTGTCCGTTGGTTCCCAAACGACCTCCTATCAAAAGGAATCATAACGATTCCTAAGCCTCATAAAAGCCCGGCGCAGCCGCGTGCAGTGCAGTACTTATATTGGCTCTCCGTCTGCTTTCCATCGACCTAAAATCACTGATCGCCACGCTTCCTCTTTCTCTTTCTCTAGCCGAATCGAACAACAACAATAACAATAACGATCCATCGTGTCATCTCAAGCGCATTCGCGGCTTATCTCTCGCTCTTTCACTCGAAGGTACTTATATACACGTATATAACAAACGAGGCGCGAGAGAAACGAAAGATGCTAACGACTCTGCACCACGTTCGAGACAGCTGAGGGAAACTCTGCAGCGCGCACCGCGCCTAAAAGCGGAGCGATTTGTAAAAGCGTATCGCGCGTTAATGGGACGTTCGAGCACGCCAAGCTCGTTATTAACTATTTTACGAAGAAATGCGCGATTCAGGATAGACGAGAGCGTGCAGCATGCAGTTGGCGAAGGAGAGTAATGGACACTTTTAAAATGAATTTTTCCCTGCCAAGTGGCACACTTTTTCCTCTACTTACTGGATCAAGCCACCTTATCCTTTGTCTATAGGTATATATAGTTTTGTAGACTGCAATTAATGATTGGAAAAGTTAGGCTTGTTTTCAATTCCAATAAACGTTTCTTTGCGACCATTTGCTGAAAATTAAAGTGATCAACAAGTAATATTATTATCTTTTTCGTACTTACACTAAATCTATTCGAGAATATCCTTGTAGCAAGCAAGTATCGAAAGTGGAACGGTATATCATTCAGGATATCTTGGATAAAAAATTAAAAAAAAGAGCGTCTTCCTCTATACCTATACAACTTTCAATAATTTTTTCTCAAGAGAATTGAAAATTTCACTGTTCATCCTCCAAAGTCTCTGCGGCTACTCTCGATAATTCATCGGGGGATTCTTTCTATATATCAATTAGCGCGATAATGACGCCGTTCTCTCCGGCGCGTTGCTCATATAATATACCTACTGCCGGAAGTAGGCGCGCAACGATCGTCGATTTTCATTATATGCAGCGGCGCGCATGCATGTGTGTCAGGATGTATACAACTCGGCGTGCAGAAAGATGAAGATTTCACCGAGGCGATGATGGGAAATTTATGCAACCGGTCAGTTTTCTTATTCGGCCTATTCTCTCTATATCTATCTATCGCTCGCATTTTCATATTCCTTCGCATCTCTCTGTTTGTACCTGATGCTTGCTTTTTTTTTCATCGCCGCTGCTGCTTGCTACACGCTCGAGTGCGGAATTCAATTCTATGCGCGTGCGCTCGATCGCTAACTTGTAGAAAGTGTGCATCGCGAATTAGCGCTTTGAGTGTATAGTACGTTGCGAAAGGAGTATCAGAAAGTGACAATTTGCCAAGCTTAATATCGCGTAAATATTTATCGAGTCGAATTCAAGGTTATTTAGAAGCATTTGATGAAGTGCGTTTTAGGTTAAAAATTCATAATACGTAAGAAACAAAAATGCAGATCCTCACTCGGGAATTTTCGCACCTAGCGCAAAAGCGTTGATTTGACGATACATTTTGTTTCCCTATTTGTGTTATAGATAACAAAGACTGAACCACGTAAACCGTCTGTGCGCAGATCGGGCCCGTCCAAGGAATTCGTCAACGTGTGCCTCGACACGCACAACTTTTACCGATCTCGTCATGGTGTACCACCCTTGCGGCTCAGCAAACAGGTTACAACACGCTATAAATTATTCTCAAGTGCTAATTTCACCAGATTTCCTTTGCCAACAATTAATTACAATTAGCCTCGATTTAACGCTAGCGAGCGATGAAAAGAAAGTCCCTATAGCACTTCTGATGCAAATAAAAAGTCTCTCCTTTTATTCGCAGCTTTGCAAGGCTAGTCAAGAATGGGCGAACGTGCTGGCGACGAGGGGAAGGCTAGAGCACAGGGCGAACATCGACTACGGAGAAAATCTCTACTGCATGTGGAGCTCGAATCCGAAAACAGTTGTCGGTGGCGAGGAGCCTGTCAACGAGTGGTAAGTCATGACTTAACGATTTCAAAAATTAATATAAATTGCCATCTAATGCAAGCCTATTGCTATCTCAGGTACGCCGAGGAGTCGCAACACCAGTACGGCAAGGAGCCAACAACACTGAAGACGGGCCACTTTACACAAGTCGTTTGGCGCGACAGTACCGAATTGGGTGTCGGTATGGCGCGCAACCGCAACGGTGAGGTTTACGTCGTCGCGAATTACAATCCACCGGGTAACTTCCTGGGAAGTTTCGCCGAGAACGTTCTGCCGCCGCGCGACTCTTCGTCGACGTCCTCATCGCCGCAGCCGGGAAAGTCCAGCCCTGATACCGTCCCGAAAATCATGGACGAACGAGCCTGGCAGGATGAAGCTCTCCAGGTGCACAACGAGTACAGGAGGAGACATCGAGTTCCTGAACTGAGGCTCAATGCTGACTTGAGCTCGGCGGCCAAGGTGAATGTCGTTTGCGTGCGATCTTTCGTTTGAAACGACGAAAAGTTTTGGGATTGGGTTACTTGTTAGAATTTGAATGCACAACCTTGTATATTACAGCTTACTTATTTATAATTGCTTATTATACGCAGTGATATAATGTGTTGAATAGGAATAAAAACTTGTCCGCATTATTGAGAGGAATATTTTGCATGGGTCTGATTGATAAAATTCAGAAAAACAGTTTAAAATAAACATCAGTCAACTATTTTGTGAGTGCAACTTTTTATATATTTTAATTGTTTCAATTCTAAAGTCGATTTACATTCTTATTTGGCTCGGTTTCATATGGTCATAGCTTTCACGGGAGTGAAATTAAAATAAATTGTAAACAGAAAATTTCCTTTTGAATAACCGCTATTAGACTTGTAAATTTTAAACAATTATTTTGAAGATTGCACATTCTTTTTTGACAAAGCAGGCTTTTCTTATCAGCAATACAAATAATGATGTAAACTTGTTGTTCGGTACTCAAATTTTTTGACATATTAATGAATATTCTTTTGTAAACTGAGAATAAAGCTATTTTATAAAATTCTTAAGCTTTACTAATTGAGCGAATTCTTATCTACAGGCATGGGCGTGTACGCTACTAAATACGAACAAACTTATACCACAGTCTTCGTCGCCTTATGGCGAGAACATATATTCGATGCAGTGCTCAGATCCCAAGCTTATCGTCTCACCTCGAGAAGTCATCTCGAAATGGTATTCGGAAAGGAAGGAGCATAAATTTGGAGTCGAGCCCAAAGTTCTCAATACTTGTACGTATATTGAAAATCGATTTGCATTAATTACTCCTCATTTTAAATTACAAATATTACGTAAAATAGGTAAATATACAATTATACTTTCAATTCGAGCGATAAAGCAGTTGCAATCAATTGTTTCTAAAACGAACATGTGCTCTCGGCGCGTTTTGTTATACAATCGCCGTTATCTTAATTATTTTAATTGTTAGAAGTAACAGTATGATATATGTCTTCTATTATAAAATGAAAAAAAAAAAACCTATTTGTTCTAGATATTTCAGTATTATTTTGCCAATAGCGATGTTATCGCGTGATTTTTATAAAATACTTTTTTCTTCCTCAGGTCACTTTACGCAGATAGTTTGGCGCAATACAAGAGAGATGGGCATCGGGATGGCAAAGCGCGACGGTACCTGCGTCGTTGTCGCCTGTTACCATCCGCGAGGCAATATCGTCGGACAGTTCACGGAGAATGTACTGAAGCCGGTCAAGAGTGCCGCGACATGATCGACCGCTGCGCGCACTGCTACTAGTCTCACCTTGACCGACTTATTGTCGGTATAACGGCATGAAACCCCAGTCGACGAAGGCATTACATTTATATTTATAAATATTATTAATTATTTATATATATGCGCATCAGAAATTCCTTGCTGCGCACGGATATATGTGCACCCTGAAACGAAGCGTGCGTGTTATGAAACTGAGAGGAGTCATTGTTATTATGGAGTTTATTGATATTTTTTCTTTTGATTTACTTGAATTTGATTACGTTTTATAATTGATTACTTAATTTGAGGATGTACTTTTGTTATTTTGAAATAGACGATTCTTCAATACTTGTAGTGTTTACATGTATATAGGCTTTACCGCATATATAGATGAGTATTTTACCAGTAACGCACAAAGTGAAAAACTTTATTCATTTTCGTTACTTTTGCTCTATACAGACAATTTATGATGACTATATGGTTAAACTGAACTAAGTCTTTTAGTATACTTTGAATAATTCAAGTCTACTTCAGAGTAATAAATACGTCTAATGCAATGCAAAAGCCACATACAGAAATTCGCAGTTTTATACGAAAAGTAGAGAAGAAAGCCGGAAAAATACTGTGGCATGATTATTTTTGACATTAATCATCGAATGCAGTAAGAGCTTTGCAATTTGCGAAACCTTTTCTCACTATTACCTATTATATTATGATTATTAATTTATGATACGAGTATTTTGTAAATAAGACTATTGAACGTGGTTAAACACGTTATATAGGACTCGTACATTCCACGTACTCTTAAGAGTACGGGTGCGCCGTTGTAAGATACGAATGAACGATTTAAACGTAGATCATCAATTAATATTTTATTATGATGAAGTAAAAGAGCAATAACGTCAATAAGAGTGACTATCCAATGGATTCTTGATTTACGTTGACGTAATTATGTATTTAATACGTAAAAATAAAAACTCGTTTACATAAAATATGCATTTTAATTATTTATAAACAATTCCACTTCATTATAGATTTCAGAATTTCATTGAAATAATTCATGTTGAAGACAATTTCATAGAAATACCGAATGGTTAAAATAGCTCAATAATTAAATAGTAAGTAGAATCTCATAGTTTGATTTATTGTTTACATTTATTTTCACTATAAAGATCATTCAAATTAATATTCATCTAGGATTGTAAATAAAAACACCATAAATAAAATATTCGCTTTATAATAATTTATTTATAATAAATTTTACTCAGTATGTATGCCAACGGATGTGCCGTGACGCTGCACACTTAATAAGTTTACATTTTTTCATCTCTGTTATTTTACATTACATACAGCCGTTTACAGTGTCTGCTTTTTGTTTATTTTTTAATCCTTCGTTTTTTTTATCGTGACTCTATTCATTCGCACAAACTGGTCTCGAAGAAATACGTGGGTATTTGCTTAAACACTACGTGAAGGTAATAAGGGAGTAGTATAGTCGATGCTTTGTGGAGTCATCACATGTTTTTTTTAATACGTGGTTTTATTTTTCTCTGTGTGTTTATATGAAATACACATAGATAAAAATAATTACCGCGATTTAAACATAAATAAATAAATAAATAGACATGCTATAGATATTTTTGGATTCGTTTCCTCGCAAATACACAGTAGATATTTTTCTGTATGAGCTTTATATTTTTTAAATATTTTTAAGTTAGTATTCGTATAGAACTTTTCAAAGTGAATCCGCGAGAAAACAATGGGATTTCATCGTCGATCATTCTACGTGAATAACGATCGTGGCGTACGGATTGTATATCCTTTTTTTATATAATCAGCTAGAAAATAATTGGTCGAACGTTTTTTCCGCGCATTTTACGTTATATTAATTAGCTATAGGCTATTTTTCTCGTTTGTTTTTGACAGAGAAAAGTATTACAGTTTTAGATAGGAGATTTGTTTATTTACTTTATTTAATGGTATATATCATTTTAATTAAAAAATAATTACTTTTTTACTTCAACTTAAATATTATATGTAAGAATATGCATATAATAAATTTTTTAATATTTTTACCATAAATGGTTTCTCTTTAATATATTATTTTCTCCGATCTACAACAGTAACATATTTCTATGTACAGTGTTTACAGTTAATAGTAATTTTATGGGACTCATTTGACTTTTCGTAGTTTTATAACACTAAACAACATTTTTGTTCTAGTCTCATTTCACAATAAGAAAAATTCCTACCGCTTTGTCATTTTTTAACTTTTATGTCCTAGAACGTATATTTTATTTTCGGTTATGAAAATTCAGGAATATTTTTGAAACATGAAGGTGCATTCATGTAATATTATAATGATGCAGTGAAAGACAAAAATCGGCACGCTGCAATAGCATCCGGATTCACCGACGATTTACAATATTTTATTTGAGTATTGAAGGACACATTCAAGCTAGCTTCAAAAAAAAATCAATGACCTCATGGTCTATGTGTGAGACAACAAACGATAGATGCGTAATTATTAGCAGTGAAATAAACTACATAAATAAATGTATTATATATACACGCGAATATATTCAACAAATATTGAAAAATAACGACATATTTATAATTATTTCAAATGTATCTATTAGCTGTAAAACGTAATAACAACTTTCAAGAGTATCAACAAATAATTTGTAACAAGAAAACTGCGCTAACGTAGGTAAGCGAGAACAAATTCATTGTAATCGTAGAAAATAAATTAAAATGCGGAATAGCATTTCATTATATAATTGAGTATATATAACGTGTAACACAATCCAAATGGCACAGCTTTAGCGCGTTTTTAAAAAAATATTTATCATGACAAAGTGTACAGATATTTTCACGAGTAATAAAGTATATATCGTATTTCTATTCTGTATAGAAAGACACTACAAAGGTTTCTTTACTTTACTTAAAACCGTGATGCGTACCGGGCATTCGGCGTTTCGTTACATCTTTACGCGTGCTCGTTTTTTACCACAATTATGCAAATAGAAAATTCTCTCCAAAAAAATACCTGACTAGCCTTCTTTCTATTTACAAATTTTATATTTTCGTTTCAAATGTCTATATATCATATCATATATTTATATAATTTGTGTATCATATCATGTATATAATTTGCCCATGTGAAATTCCGCAAAAAATATTCATCGTTAGTGTTTCACAAAATTGAGAGCTACATTTCTGGTACAACTTTTTTTGTATGTATTTATTGTACTTGGTAACGAAATTTGGATTGACGATAAAAAATGTGCCGAGACCGATTTCATGGAAACACTATGTTTTGTGTTCTGCACATCCTCTAAAACTAAAAAAATGTTATTCCAGAGATGAAGTATTTAATTTTTCTAAGCATGTTGAATACCAGGCTCAATATTTTTTGTCGAATTTCTCACGCTGTGACTATGTTATATCGTATCTCAGGCAATAATCGAAAATTTTTCCTTTTACTCTCCCTCAGAATTCGGTCAACTGAGCACTATGATTTTATATTTTTATTATTTTATATTCCATTGTTTTTATTTGTATCTATAATAAGAATAATATACAAGACAAAATTTCAAAATGTAGTTTAATCATGGGCACAACGAAAAATTTTCGAATAAATTATTTGAGATAAAATAATTTTCATTCATCAGCAATATTTATTTATTTTCTTCGTCACACTGAATATTTGCTTAAAAAAACACGAATGAATATTTAATTTTGTAAAAACAATCAGTCACTAGAGCATATAATTTGTAAGATCATGCTTATTCTTATGAACATTAAAAAGTTGTGCTGATGTTTTTAAATGTTTGGTATAATGCTACTAATATAATACGGAAGGACATAACTGTCTAAATAAGCGTTTAAAATTTTTCGAACAACTAATTGAGATTTATAAACTTACGTAATTAAGATATTAATATTAAAAAATGCAGTAAAGTAGATTGTCGAAAGAAATTTGTAGTTTTAAAAATAGAGTTTTTTGTAAATATTATTTTGCTATTAGAATTATATAGGTATCGATAAACTTAGGTATCATATAAGATATTGAATTGAAAATATTGAGGATGATCCTCGATCGAATAAATTTCATTTCTTGCTACAATATAGTGTCTTAATTGAACCAACAAGTATCATGTACAAAGTATTGCAATCTGTTTTACATAAATGTTAACCAAATTTATAGTAATAAATAATAAATCAATACGAGTATATCGATACTCACATCATTTTAAATAATTTGAACAATTTGTCAAAAATACTTATTGATTCAATAGTTTCACATTGATTGTTTTAGTAAACTAATGTTTACTTTTAAAGGTCCCATTTTCAGCGATTTTTCTCTGTGTATTTTGTTGTGAAAATAACATTTTTAGTCTTAGAAAAACAGTAATGGTTGGATTGTATAATAGAAGAAAAACTATCGCAAAATTTTAATCTTCCTACTAAAGCAAAGTACGAAGAGAAGAAGAATTACATTATACGCTAAATTATACATAGGTTTCCAAGTGTCAAGCAATCAAAAAGTGTTCATGCATATGAATGTTTAATAATATGCTCACGGCTTATTCACACGTATATATTTATTATGCTGATGTGCATTGAGTCAGACTTCACGATTGAACGCAAAATATGTAAATACGCTTTCTGTAAATTATACTTAATTAGATAATGAGGGGAGACTAATTTGAAAGCACATTATACTCGAAAAAATTACCTATATCAATTGAATATTCTTATAATTATTCTTGCACGAATACCACGAGTCCAATGACGCTTACATTCTTTATAATTATACATATATATACGATTTCGATTTCCATTCTCTATATTTGTATATTTTCACGCAGTTTAAACGAAACTTATACGCTAGCACGACGCTCGCGTGATATGAATTGAAATGGTCGTCCTCTATTTCTCCTTTTTTTTGTAAAACTTTTGCTTTTTATTTAATTATCATATATAGATATTCTTTTATTCAATTTCTTTTCTCTTAATTATAATATATGTATATATTTATATATTTCCTTCTAGTACAAAATTATCGACAGGAATGTCGTATAATCGTTCGTTTTGAAAGGGCACTCGAAGTCGCTAAAGCTTTATAGTTTTCTAGAATTTAATTTTTAATTTATCATCTAATGTAGTCACTAATGTATGTTTATGCACCACCATAAAGAACTCCGTATTAGCATGGTCTTCTCTTGGCGGATGTTATACGTAATAGTTTGCCAATATCCGATGTATCTTCGAGTAGCACTAGAATCACTCTTTTAAAGACAATATCAGCTATAATCGTTTCAATATACATACTAGAATTGAATTGAAATCACTAGTTTTTTTCTCTTCAAGTAGCTAAAAACTGCCAGTTTTATGCGATATAAGCTTTTTTCTTTTTACCGAAGAGTCCCGTATAATTCTCTCTCATACTTTCTTTGAATCGCAACATGATTTTAACTAATACAGTCAGCTTATTTCTATAAAAAAATTAAATCATTTGTATGTTTTGATCAACTTTGTTATATAATTATACATATCTTAAAAACAATGAATAATCAAATTTTTTTTTCTGATAATCAGCTAGTCTGCCCTGTGCAGTCGTAAAGTTCAACTGAATTTTTAGATACTGATTTTAATCACGTGCATGCCCAAAAAATACTTATACCGGTGGAAAAATTTTCAAAGCACTTCATAGAAAACGCCGACAGTGTGCGCGACGATATAAAAGTTTATCTCATTCACAAGTAATAATTTCCGTAAAATTCATATATAAAAAAATGTGTAATAGGTATGTGAGAGTGTTAATTGCATATCGAAGAAGCAAAGGCGTGTCTCGATTATTGTCGGTTCCGAACAACTTGAGGCATCCATTGCTTTGGTACAAATATCTTTTGATGCATTATACAGTGCAGAAAATTCAGTCTCTCCTCGGAGTGCTTGCCTATCATTTTATAGTCACTCGGAAGATGCCAATAGAGATATCCAAACCACGACTAAAAGGACAGACTAGCCTTGTCAGGTGCAAATTATACAAAAATAAGTCAATCATATATTTTTCTAGCAAGTCAAATGAGCGTATCGAACAGAATAAGTAGCAGGATACAAAGACAATAATAAGTATTGAATAACGATAACAACTAAATGCGAGTTGGCCTAAGTCCATGACGACTAGGATGAGTCCTAAAGCACGTGTGGGGCACGTCTACAGCCACTTGTTTCGCACTACGCTGGAGAGCCTGCGTCCCCACATAAGGTTGTATCATACGATCGTCCCCTGTATGTGCTGAGGGTCTTGGCTGGACGAGCTCTGCAGCTGGCCCGAGGAGGCCTGAGGCGAGACCGACTGGGACCCCGGGTACGAGGAGGGTGGGTCGTAAAGCCCACCCATGGAGCTACCAAGGCCCGAGCCGAGGGCCGAGGAGCCGAGCCCGGGGCCCGTGAGCACCGGCATCGATGGCAGACCCACGTCGAGGATGCCGGTGTTGCTGGCGCCGGTGCTCCCGGTCAGCGAGCCCTCCTCGGGCGGCGTCACCTCCAATCCGATCGAGCCGTTAAGCGCGATCTTTATTGGATTGTGGTTCGTGGGGTGCGACAGGGCGCCCAGACCGATGTCCTCCAGGCTGCTCTTGCGACGCGTTGGAATGCTGAGGCCCTGCCTGCAAAAATATATAGCGATATAGAATCAAGCTGATATGGCTCGACTGATGCTGGGTTGATAGAAAAGCCTTTAGTGGATAAGTATAACAAGTCTAGATAGCAAAGCTCAATTGATGTGAGTGAACGATATATATATATTTTTTTTTCATACATATGATGAGTATTCGTCGGATTAGCCAATCGCAAATCGGTCTAGTATCGGAAGTATTTGATATATGTGTAGAATACAAAAGTTAGTATGCGATGCATAGTTAAAAAAAGTTACTTGAAAAGACACACAGTGTGTAACTTAACGGAATCGTCACTTTTTCGTGATTCTTTCTAGCGGAACTTGCCCACTGCGGATCGCCTCGTAAACCCATAAGAGGTTTTCTCTTTTTGGGGGGACCGATTACCACGACGGGGTTTTCTAATTGGAAATAAAGGTGAAATAAATACATCTCAGACGGTCTGTATAAAAGAAAAAAAGCTATGCAAGAGTCGTATCGAAGTAACCCACCTGAGAGAATTGCTGCGCCTGAGAAGAATGTCGTCCACGACGCGCAGTGAGTTCGAGCGTCCGCGCAAACTGCCAGCAACGGTCGGGCTATCCGGCAGCGAGAGCGAGTTGGACTTGGTGGTGCTGAGCGGTGGCGCCCTGGCGATACCGATGCCGGAACCGCGCCGGCTCCCCGGGCCGCCCCCGCCACAGCCAGCACCAGCACCACCCCCGGCTCCAGCACTCGCGGCCGAGACAGCGGCGTTCATCTGCGCCACCAGCTGCGCCGAGCAAAAGCTTATGTTGCTCTTGCGGCGCGAGTTGTGACGCTCGAACGTCTTCTGCGCGGAGAACGGCGAGGGCCGCACCAGGTAGACGATGTCGCCCTCCTCGAGCTTCAAGTCGCAGGACGGGTTGATGATCACGTACGACAGGCTGTTGCGCTTCTCCGAGACGTCGTCGTAGTCGGCGATCGGCAGGTTCAGCGATTCCATTCGCGAGCGCACGAGGTTCGCGATCTCTGCGCGCTCGATCTGCTGGGCGTGGTTGTCGCGTGCTTCGTCGCCCAGGCTCACCGAGTACTGCATGGTGGACAAGCAAAGAGGAGCAAAACTTTCGTTAGATTTTTCATGGTTCTAGTCAATTTCTTTTTCTGTCTTTTATATAACGCTGGGAACAGCGTAACGCAGAATCATGTCTTCGGGCCGATTTTTCAGTAGAAACAGTCGACTATCGTCGGACCGCCAGAGTTCAGCCCAAAAATATTATCCTGCAATACCTTTTCCTCTCAAAAGTCAACAGAAGCCTTTGTACTTTTGCAGCAAAATATCGTGCGTGACTCGGTAATCATCGTCATAGGTATACTTTTTTGATTCAACAGAACTTTCAAAACTGTGCAAACGTTTCTATATTACAGTACACCTATCGGACTATCACGACTAATGTTTTGAAACTGTATTTGCTATAGTCTTGTGTATTTATATAATAACTACACATGTATATATTATCGATAACTTGTTTAAAAATACAGTTGATATGTGATATGTAAAATTATATATATAAGTAAGTATTTGAAAGATAAAAAAAACAACAAATTTTCAAATACAAGCGTGCAAATTTTTGAGCGAAAGTTTCGTAAAAGTGTTTAATTACAGTGGTATATTGTTGATATCATCATTATAACTAAGCGAATAATCATCACGCAACGAAAAACGTTACAAACTTCTTTGTTTGTTTTAATACAATATTAATTAGCAAGATATATATTTACAACACGAAAAATGAAAATGTAAAAACTATATATTGGTAAAGCAACATCGGATGGAATATAAGCATAAAAATGGTTACACTATATAATCTGACAAAAAGTCTAAACACACAGAATTATCAATCGGCTTGTTTATAGATTATTCGTTATTCTTTCACTAAACTATGATTAATTGTTCACGTATCATATGCATTTGGTAATAATTCTAAAAACGCGTTTATTCCTATTTTACATCTGAGTTGAAACGTATAATATCTATAAACTAACTATGCCATTTCTTTCTTACCCCTTTTCAATTCACATTTCCAACTCATATAGTACCTACATATTACTGCAGCTGAGGCACCAGTGTAAAAAATGATTAAATCAGTTCGAATGTAAATGCCAACATCACGCCGAGATGTGAAAAAGAACCTCATTTAGTCTCTCCATTCCTTTTCTCCTCTCGTCAAAATCAATTCTGTCTTTCCAGTCGATTCCTCCGAGTCACGCTCGAGGATACGAAGAAGAACGAGAGAGAGAAAGAGAAAAAGAGAAAGAGAGAAAGATAGTAAACCTGGTAAGCGAACTTCCTGCCTTGGCACCAAATGATCAGTCGCTCTGCCACACTGACACCGAGAGCGGGAATCACAGAGACAGAGACAGAGCAGGGGGCCAACACAAGCACGAAGACAAACAGGCACACACATACACTAAGCTAACAGAGGGCACATGCGACACATTCCGCCCGTTTCGCTTTTTTACCCGCGCTCTTTTTTCGGGCATAGGTATATATAGAGCTCTCTTTTCCCCGTATATATAGCCATCGTCGCCGTGGCCGTAAAACCGCGCGCGACATTTTGCTCCCGTTTATACACGCATGCGTGTGTCGAATAAAGAGACAAAAGAACGAGCGAAAAGAGAAAAAAGATTATTAAAAAAGTATTGTAGTCGAAATTAAAAAAAAGGAAAATGAGCGCTGAGAGCTTATAGCTTTGAAAGAAAAGAAAAAAAAAAGTCGAAATATCGTAGATAAGCGGGAGGGTAGACAAAAATTGATAGAAGTTTTATTCATTAATTTTAAAAAAGTAACAAATGCTAACTATTTATATTCCATTGCAAAATCAACTAAAAATAAGTTATTGAGAACCAAAATACAAAATTGAGATAGGAAGGTGTGTGTCTTCAAAGAAGACGTTTTTCTCGTTCAGAAGAGAGGTTTCCTTTTGGCTGTATTTTATGAATTATCATAAAGTTTTTACCTTAATTTCAGACAACCAGAGCATATTTTGCTAAAATGGTGGAGATCATTAAACGCACATTCTAGCTCTCATCTATAATAGTACAGCAGTCATAAACGACCCCATCTCTATTAGTATCATGTGATTCAATAATTTCGTGTATGCATTTTGGTTTATGATTACGACCCCATTATGCAAATGCCTTTATTGCTCTGAGGTTGCTTTTAATTTATGCTCAGATACATTTTTTTCTAAAAACTATATGACTATATATTTACAACACTATAAATTACTTTATCCGTGAAGTCAAGGATTTTCGTCATATTTGTATGTTACAATCCTCATTATAGAAAGTGCCAGTCTTGTAAAAGCATTTGTCATTTTCACAAGAATGACATTTTCTTTCGAGACAAAATTAATTCTATTATTATTGCGTGTTTTGGCGCGCAAATGAATAAAAACTTTAAACTCAAAAGAAAAAGAAGCTATTAAAACACACGGTGTAGACAAAACGCAAACACAACAACGACACGTTAAAAAACCATATATGTAACAAGTATAATATTCAAGTACAGAGAAAGAAAGTCGATCGCAGCGGGCCACAGAGTAGTAGTTGTGCTGGATGCAGAGACAAAGAGGAAAAAAAGATATAAAAAATTGTTGAGTAAATTTAAGTTGATAATAAAAGAGAAGAGTTTATAAAATTATCATTTCTTTTTTTTTTAATAGCTGATGCACATACATCAACCGTACTCACAGCTGAGGCACCCTTGTCACGGGTGGTGCAATTCGCTAAGCAGGACGCGGCCGCCGAATGGCGCATCTTGTATGTAACACCGACGCCGGCGTCGCTTTCTGCGTCCGAGTCGCCCTGTCAAAAAGAAAAACCAAAACAAGCACAGCTCTACACTTACTGCCGTTTTTTTGTTTACATGTTTTTTTTATCGCCACAATGTTTCTTTCTCTCTGTGATTCAATTCATCATCGTCAGTCTTGGCTGTAATTGGAATCCATCCTCTCTCCAAAAGATTTCTCATAATTTTTTATTCACGTTTCTTTTGTTGACATCGTATCACATGTAATATATATATATTTTCAGAGTAACAGTACAAGAAGAAACCAAATTTATGAGATCCTGGAGTGCAGTTTATTGCTTATCGATTATCAAATATAAAGTATAGTAGCTTCTAGCACGATGCATGGGCAAGCAATGATTGTTTTATAGAGTCAAAGTGATAAACATGGCTCGCAACAAGATACGTGCTTTTTTACGTAGCTGACCACTCGTTCGAAGTATATATTATTATACACTAGTATTATAATGAAAACTTGAAAATGCACAATATTTTTCAAAATTTTATTCAAACGAGGGATCGACTTCAACGCAATTTTAGTCCTGATATCGACAAGAGAACCAAATAAAAGGTTCGCATTCATACGTTAATCATTCCCGTACATGAAATTGTCATTCCTAGACGCATATTAGTCGTGTGTTATACTATGCTCAATTCACTTAATGAAGTAAATAATTGGTAAAATAAGAGAAAATTAGATTAGACGTAGTCATAGAATAGAGATAGAGAAAGAGAGTGGGAAGGGGCGAGCGAGCGACCATCACAACCATGCGTTACTCACACGCAGTCGACGTTCATTCAAAGGATTCTCTGAGAGGTTCCACCATTCAAACGCATTAGAGTCGCCGGGTTTCCCATCAGCCTAGAGTTTTCCATTGTGTTTACGTGTCCACATGTGTACGTGTAAGTACATGAGTGTGTGAGAGTGTACGTACGAGTAAATGCGGTAATGTGTAGGTGTGAGTTGGCCTGAAGCGCTTTAGCGAAGCGGCATGAGATAGAGATATACTTACGTGCGAGGTGTCAACTATCGACGTGTCCTGCGTCCTGTAAATACCGATAGGGATTTCGCAGGTCGTCGAGCACAACTTCTGGTACAGTCGACCGTAAGTCCTTATCCACATATCCTCCTTCGTTATCTTCATCTGCAAAAAGCCCGCGTATGAGATCACTTATATAGGTATAGCAGAGTTAGCCAGATTTTAATTGATTTAAAAAAGTTCGCTCATTGCGTTTTTGCACTGAGAGTAGGTATATGGTTTAACTCAATATAAAAGCTTGTCTCTATAATAGAATCTTTTTAATGACATTAATTGCTCGCGTATATGAAAAATTCAATCTTTTAAAAAATTTTCGCAAAAGTCATTATAAGTTAATAAGATTTTTTATCGCAGTATATGGTGAAAACATGAGCTGTTATTGTTACTAACCGATGTCAGGAATCCAGAACCTGGGGCCTGATCGACGCCCAGCAGCAGTCTCACAAATGTTATCACGTAATCCTTAACGAAGGCCTGATAAAGCAACGTGTCCAGCATCGAGGCACTGAATACGCTGCCAGCGGCGAACGGCAGTCTGAACATGTACGATATGTGCGAGCCTCTCTCCTTTTCCCTCTGCAGAACAGCACAGATCCCGTATAAAAAGAGAAAAGAACCACAAGGATTGTTAGTTGTCTCTAATTAAATAGTCCCAAGAAAGAGGGCTTTATTAGGAATCACTACATACTACTTCTATATTCACCAAGGTTTTCAGAAATTATACATGGAGTGTTCCTATATAATTATTATATATATATATTCATAATTATAGTTATGACAACCTAAGACGATCAAACACATGCTATGGGCCCGCCGGTACATTTCGCCAAGTTCATGTTTATTTATTTTTTCTTTTTATTACAATAATATGGATTTAGTTTTTAGTAGCATAATACTAATAAAATTTGATAACTACAAATAGGCAAAATGTTAGCGATGATTTGCATTCTGTACTAAGATTATTTAAAAAGTAATTATGTTGAGTTTTTTGTTAGTACACTGTAACATACTGAGCCTTTTCTAACAGGCGGCTAATTATATTTCATGCTTCTATAATAGCTCTATAGTTAAAGCAATTTATACATATATAAAGATTATTCATCTAAAATGCATTTTTTAAATTAACATTATACCATAATATTCTCATCTAAAGTTAAAAAACTTTAGTACCAAGCAAGGCAATACAAATTTCTAGGCATGAATCACAAAAAATTAATTAAAATATAAATATAGTGTGTGTATACCATATTATTGATTAGTTGAGAAAAAACATTAAATAACATAATGTGTAATTTTACTTCAAAAGGAGTAATATATATATTTAGAATAATTTAAACAGAATTTTAGAAAGTGGAATTTTAGTTGGATTTGAAAATTTATTTTACATTATAATGGAGACAAAATAATTATATATAACAAACGTTTCTCGAACAAATGGAAACAAACTTTAAATAAATATTTGTATCATAATAATCGATATAAAAATATGTATGGAGAATATACGTAAGTTAGTAATTTTCATGCCTAGGGTTACAGAACAAAGACTCAACTTAATAATATATCAAGCAAATCATATATATATAATATCTAAAAGTGCTTTTCGACCACGGTCGACGATTAGATAGCTACGTTCTCATCTGAGCAAAATAACAATGTAGCATTGGTTATAAACCTGATTTGAAATGCTATATTTATAACATAATTCACACAAGTAAAAAATATTTGTGAATTCGAATCGCGATGAATATCTATCAGTTTCAATCATCGGGCATCTTTCCTATTACGCATCCCTTCCTCTCTCACGCCTCTTATCTAGGTGACTCTATCGGGTTTCGCGGGACGCAATACGCTAGACGGCAGACGGCGTCGTATATATATAGGACTCGGACGTTTTACGAGCGCGTAAAAGAAGTTATTCGCCAAAGTCGATAAGCGCCGGCCAAAGTGCACGGACGAAGGAGCACTTTATATAAAGTGGATTTCCATCCCATACCCAAGCATGGCTGCACGCACGTGGTCTCGACGAGAGGTAGCTGCTCCGGTGACTTGCGCTATACTAGACACGCAGCAGTCTCTACCCTTTTTTCGGAGGGCTTTCGAGACAATTTCCTTATTAGATGCTCTTTCGAGGAGGGCGCCTGCATCATCAGCTCTGTTCAAAAGCGAATTTGCTACTTCAAGTGCCGTCGCTCGCGCAGCTTTTAGTGAATTTCCGAAATCTCGTTGACGTTGACGTTTTGCGCGGGGGCTTCGAATTTATCAAAGTTTCCGTGTATATAAACTTTGGAATTACTTTAAAGTAGAAAAAAAAAATTTGACGAGATCTGACCAAGTTTTCAAAAGATTGCCATATTTTTGTGATTTCTTTGTTATTAAAACATAACTGCTCAATCGACTTGGAAAAATATCAAAAAAATTCCCACCTTAATACTTATTAATAATTGCAAAAACTTGGTTTCTCGACATAGCTTGCAGAGATGAGAAACGTGCTAGCCTACGGTGATAAATCGATAAATCAATCGGCAATCAATCGATTGATCCATCGATCAATTATATCAGTCATATCATCATAATAATTATCAGAGATCAGAGTGAGTGATTATTATGTTACCGGGGAGCCCAGCGAAGGCTCAGCGGGGTAGTTGTCACCGGAAGTAGTACTGAGGAGTACCTTTTCCATTTTGCTGAGGTGTAGGGCATACTTGTCGTGCGCGCGGAACTGCATAAAACGCATGTTGCTTGATTGCGACAGTTCCGTGATGCTCTTGATACTGGGAAAGAATCTGCAAGTATATTTCAACAAATTTAAATTCTCCTCAACTCAATCTAAATTGTAAGAGGAACACTTGAAAGGTTGAAGAAAGACGTGAAAATAATATTAAAAAAAAAGAACGACCGTGTAAATCGTCAGAGTGATTTATGTCGTGAGAGACGATAGTATGTATACTCACTTAAACATGGTTTGCACGGCTACGATGGTGTTGCAGTCCGCCAGAGTATCCTCCTCGGCGGAGTTGCTTAGTTCTTTATTGACGACGACGACGTTCTCCGCCAGCGTAATGCCGGCACGTAACAGGTCGTCGAGGCAATCTATCGAGCCCAGCATCCAGTAAACGAGAGGGAAATACGAGATCGCGTCCAGAAAGGCAATTTCTGGTCGCCTCTCCAGCAGCAGAATTATAGGGTTCAGGGAGGTTTTCGATCTACAGAGACACACACAGAGAGTGAACAGATTTTAGCACGTCACTCTTCACTTACCCATCTAGAATATCTGTCTTCATCCGTTTTACTTTACAGAATATCTTTGCTTCAATTAATTTACTTTAATTACTAAATGAATGCACCCGAAGGAATTTAAAAAAAAGCGTCTAAAATTATTATCATGTAAGGCATGCAATGCAGATCTCGTCCGTCTTTAAAGTACGGAAGCGGCTTATCGATTATGAAATTTGTGTTCAAGCAGCACCATTCCGGCTCTACTCCTAGCTGTATATAAGTACCTACCTAAAGTGAGCTCTCAACGGAATGATAAAATTATAAATGCCATTACTGGCGTAGTCCGCAGCCAGTATGATCGTTTTATTCTGCCAATTGTACTCCTTTGCGTTTCTGTAGCTGCAGTGTTCGCAGACCTGGAAACAAAAGAAGGTCGTCTCGGTATATATGCAGTGGCAGCGGCTACAAAGTAGGCCGAAGAGCAGCTACAACGCGGTCGCAAGAAAAGACGCGCAACTTGCAAGAGGGACAGAGAGAGAGATGAAAGACGAAGCAGGAGAAGCACAGAGAGAAAGACTGGCAATCTCGTTAAACCAGTGAATGCAAGGGAGAAAAAGAAAAGGAGTAGACGCGGCGTGTATAACGTGCATGGATATATAGATATGTATATACCTGAGCAAGCTGAAGGCAGCAGAGCGGTTTCTTTTCTTTGAGCAGATAACAGAGAGTCGGTGAAACGCCGATGAACGGTGAAACTGGCGGGAATCCCTTGACGATCCTGAAACATCATTTGAATACCTTAGTGTCTTTTGCCTTCTATACTTGTGCGCTCCTTTGTGAGACTGCTGTGTTGCTTCGTGTCATCGATACGCATGTGTGTCGCATACTCTTTGAACTTTTCGCAACGAGGCATTTTCTCTTTACGTGCGAATCGAGAAATATGATTGCACATTTCTTGGCTTTTTCCCGCGGTTTAACATAAACAGACTTACAAAATACAATAGTAATTATTAATAGCAGTTAATGCGTTAGGCGATTTTCAAGAAAAAGTGTTAATGCTCTAATCATTCAATTAGTCGCATATGTCTTCTGACAAAGGTATTTTTGAAATTCGTTTTGAAAAAAAATTAAAGATTATACTGATCGAGTTGGGCGAATTGAGCTTTGTCAAAAGAGGAAGCGTCGTAATATCTATTTTACAACTATGTTTAGTCGAAAAGAAAATTAGTTTGCGATAACTCTGTATTTTTATCTGTATGACGCGCAGTTGAATAATTTTGTCCGTGAGCGTTAAAGTCGAGCACGTGAACATCAGTGCGAATATAGACAACAACATGCAAGTATATAAGTCAAACAAAAGCGAATAGTTGTTTTGGTTTTCAGGGTTTTTCTTAATATAATGATTTTCAAATATCTTCAGAATAATAGAAAATTTTATGGTACTGTTGGATCATGTGAGTGGCATATCTTCAACTATAGGAATTCTATAGGAATTGTGTTTGTCATAGTAATCATTATTTCTTTTCTTTTTTTTTTTAGTAAACATCGGTGCTTTGTGTGCAGGCTTTGTTCTGGGTTGGCCAACTCCCGCTTTTGCATATCTATATGGTGAGATCGAACTTTCGGCATCAGTCGTCTATTTAGACCAAGCATGGATGGAATCAGCGATGAATGTGGGTGCCACTATCGGCAGTCTATCTTCAATTTTCCTCACTGACATTTATGGCAGGCGGACGTCTTTTTACCTATCGGCCGGCATCCTCGTCGCCTTCTGGATTTTCTTGATGGAGACCTCGGGCTTCGATCAAGAGGTAAGAACGCAAGCCACTTCTGGATATATTTTTCGTTTTATTTGGGGGGGAGATGCAAGATATAGTGGAAATATGCTGTTATCAGTTGATAATTTCCGCAGCTGGCGTGGCAGGGTTTGCTGTGGGAATTTACTCTGCAACAGCTATATTGTACGTGGCTGAAATCTCATCTCCTAAAACTCGTGGCATAATCGGGGCTGCTGTGATATTATTCGTATACTTGGGAGTTTTCGTGATCAATCTGTTTGGATATTTGATGGACATTAAAATGCTGTTAAATATGATGGCAATACTACCAATCATCTTTCTGATTACCATTTATGCTTGGATGATTGAATCACCGTACTATCTATTTCAGCGGGGTATGGTAATACGAATTTCTGGCTTTAATAAGATTTATTTTGAAGAATTTTTTTTATGTCTCGTCTTAATATATCGTAAACACGACAAATATTTCAGGTTCTTGACGCAAAAATATCTTTAAAGAATCTTCGTGACCGCAAGACAGTTTTGGAAATTGACGAAGAGTACAGATCAATGGTAGCCTTCTTCAATTCTCGCTTCATTAAGGAGCCTAGTCAGCTTATGCGTGAGTCATTCTGCCCAAGTAGTCTTCGTCCTTTTACTCTGGTGATTTTGCCCATTCTTTGTACTAGCCAAATGCTTGGCATCACTGCTATAAGTGATTATGCCCAAAACCTGATTGGATATGCCTATGAGGTTAGCGGCAGACTTGTAACCTCCCTGATCGATGTTTTCTCCATCATTCTATGCCTGTTTGCAATTGAGAGAGTTGGAAGAAAACCTTTATTACTTTTTACGACTGTCGGCTCGGCACTGTGTTGTCTAATTCTGGCCGTTTATAATCTCAACAATGAAGAGCAGTGTCGACGTAATCTGGTAATGACTTAAGCATAATTTTTCTCATAACATTTCTTTCCTGTTTTCAAACGTAAGATTTTTTTCTAGATTATATATTAATCATGTGAAATACGAAATTTGCGATATCTGTCTGTTATTATTATTATCGTTATCATTATTATTATGTTTTTACGCATCTAATTCTTTGATAGCCTATGTAAATGCGTCATTCTTAAAGTTACTACTTTTCGTCTTATCATTTCTTTTTAAATAATTCTTTTGTCTTCGCAACTTGACGTAACAGTAACTAAATTTATTTATTTTTATAGCTGCTGACGGATAATCATATACTACCTGTTACTATTCTCTGTATATATTACGCAATCTACGCACTTGGCTTTATCCCAGTATTGCCCATAGTTACCGGAGAGATTTTTCCTTGCCGAGCTAAAACAGCTGCGGTTGGTATTTGTACGTCGCTTCTGTACTTCATGTCTTTTTGCATGGAGAGTGCTTACAAGGAATTAAGCGAATACACAAATACGTGCCTAGCATTCATCTGTTTTACAATATTAGGATCCATAGGTTTGCCTTTTGTTGTTGTTCTAGTGCCAGAAACCAAGGGTAAAAGCTTAGTACAGATACAAAACGAACTAGACAACATTGCCATGGTAAATTACTAATGGAAAAATAGAACAGTAAAACCATACAGTATTGAAATATGAACCTTTCTAGTACTCTACATATTTATTTTTATTCAAAAATATAAGAATAAAACGTATCATTTATACTTAAAAAAAATATTAAACTTTTTGTTACTTTTGAAGATGTTATTAAATAGTTATATAACATTATATGTCATATAAAAAAATAAAAATGTATATGTAAAAGAAAAAAATTCTGTTTAAAATGTAGTTTAGTAGAAAATATAATTTTCTAAATTTTATTTTTACTGCCTTTATATTAAGCTCGAGATAAGTTAATTTATTGGAAATGCCAATTTATATTTGCAGATTATTTTTTTATTTAATTTTAATAAGAAGTAAATGTTTTACATATACGGGGTTGTATCATCGGCACTCTTATACTATACAGATTGTATGCATCAGAATCTTATAATTACTTTGATGAAGCACCTATGTAACACCTTAAATCAACAGCTTCATTGAATACGTCGTGCAAAATGATTATTTCAGTAAGGTATTCATGCAGTACAAATTAAGCAATGTACTCTTATATTATATCAAATGCAAGAATTATGCTTATCATGAATACTAAAAGCTTTAGAAGATACGAGAAGCGATTACGCAGAGGTGCACACAATAATATATAAGATACTTAATAAAATAAACATACACATAGTACATTACAAAAGAGGAAAAGTGAAAAATGCGTGAAACTCACCCTTTGAAGCTGCGGGGGGACGAATACAGTCGACAGCGCGCGCGACGTGCGGCAAGAGGACGAGAGGTGCACAAAGACGATGCAGATATATAAGGAAGACATCAAAAACATCCACAAATATTTGTTTTTAAAGGAAAGTAAAAATTTGTTGGATGGATGTGGAAGTAGTTATCGAGTGATTTGACAACACTTCTCTTTGTATAATAATATTGAGAAAAATATAAAAAATGAATGGTAGCTAGCATGACATGGATTTTATGCAATATTTATCTGAGTATTTTGTTTTATTTTTTATAAAAATTAGTTACTTAAATTTTAAAATTCAAACTAAAAAGCTATATATTTCTATGGAATAATCATCTATTAAAGAGTTTTAAAAAGTAATGAATAAATAGTATGAATATTATATTATAACTGTATATTCAAAACAACGGGTTGTGTGTTTTGCATTTAGTGAACTTTTTACTCAATATAGGAGTAGACTATTTTCCATTCTACAATACGATAAATACTACGAAAAAATATAAATAAATATAAGTTTGATAAATAGTCGGCACAATAATAATTAAGTAAATGACTAATAACCAAACAACATTGATCAACGATATAGAATATTTTAATTCGATATTTGATATTTAATTTTAAGGACCATCTTACTCTTTATACAGAATATACTAACAACGTTAATTTATCGACTCTTTGCTTTTAACTTCTAGAAAATCAGCTATTTTTCTGACTCTCAAAAAAGTACAGATCATAGTTCTTGCTTTTGCACGGAAGCGAGCTTAATATAGCATTCGTCAATAAGATCCTGGAGGGAATCCTGAAAACAAAATTATTTTGCCAGTACGCTTTCCGGGGCTGTCAAAACAATTGACTGATCTGATCTGTACTTTAAACTCAGAGGTTGGGAGAGCGCACTTTTAAATATTTTTCTCTGGGATCCTTTTCACGAATGCTTTACAGTTCACTCCCACGTAAAGCCAGGAACAAAAAATATAGCTTGTATAAGTTTTTGCGTGTCAGAGAAGTAACATATTTTTTAGAAGTTGGGAGCAAAGAGAAGGTAAATTTAACGTTGTTGGCATATTCTATATATAAAAAGTATGCATGGTGGCCCCTTAAATACGAGATATAATGATATTAATTCCTGCTGATAATATGACATCACTATTATTCGAATTCATATTCCCACAGAATGATAAAAGTATTAAATTATCATCATATCTCGGTATATTTATTCGTGGAAAACAAAAAGATCGATCATCTCATAGTTTCATATTAGTTGCATTAAAATCAAGCTTTTTATTTTCTACGAGATATTTGCTTTAATTCAAAAGATATTACATGTCCTACGTACGTACAACGTATTAAGTACCTCATCAGTGCAACAACAACAACTGATACAATGATATGATATAGAGTTTGTGCGATAAAATGCGCGAGACAAAGTAATAGGCGGACACGTGGGTGACATTCCGATATATAGAGGGATATGGCTATATAAACGCGTGTATAAACTCTTCGCGCACGCGCACGTACAGAGACAAGGCGCGTGTCTGCAGTCACAGGGGAGACGATCGTTTTAACGGCTGCCTCGTAAAATTATAAAAGCTCGGCGAGGCGTGACGCGCCGTATAAATCGACCTGCTCCCCGATGGAATCTTCCGCTACTGCAGCCACTTCGACTATATGCGACTCTGTACATATATGTATATACATATGTCGCATGAAAGGCCGCGAGAGCGTGACGGGGCTAATGTGCCCTTATCCGTGTGAGAGAATGTACGTATGTGTGCGTGCGCGACGTCTGCCATCATGCAAGGTGCATATATACGATATTACACCAAGTGCTTGAGAGTTTCCTGACGACAACGACGACGACGACGACGACGATCATGATGATGATGATGCACAGTTGCCTTATGTAGTAGTATCCTCCTGATTGAATGCATGTGGATTATGTAGATGTGGTTTGCAGGATGTGTATACGTATACGAAGAGATATAGCACTGTAAGGTACGTTTCACACGAGCCCGGGTTTTGTTAGCTTGATCATTTAGTTGTCTATGCTTATTGCTTCATCAGCACGTACAAAATATTCAGGGGAGAGTTTTCTAGTTAGAGTGAGTTGTGAGCGAAGAGCATATTGCGAAAAGGTCCAAAAATCCGTTTGTAGATAGAAGCCCGTAAAGCTTTTTGGTGTACTAGCAATATAAAATTTACAAAATAGAGATCCCTGCGCCAATATTAAGAAACCCCTTTGAGGCATTCTATTTTGGTATAAGTGATTTTAGCGATGTACTCTAAGAGCTGGACTTTTTAAGTAAGTTTTCAACGCCCGCAGTGCATAGAGTATATAAATACTTGAAGTCTAGATTTAAAGAAAATGCATTGATTTATAAAGTTATTTACTAAAATATTGTCATTGCAATGTATATCACAAGTTTTGCAAGATCAATATCACTACTAAAACTATATTCCCTCTGTAAACCTAAAATTTGTATGGAGAATTTTCTTAGACGTCTTATGCAACTAAAAATTTCGAAATAATTTGTATAGAGATATAAACCTTATATAAACGCACAAAACCCTCTAAAGATTTACATATCAGACAGAAAGATGCAAAAGCATCTGGTCCGATAGTGGAATACTCGTAAAATGTCTGAAATAATGCTTAGATTCCCCTAATCGATGAAATCGCATGTGTGACACAAGATTCGGCAAATGTACTCTACTCACGCTATTTTTTCGCTGGGCGATCGCCAAGGCACGTCATCGTCCATCTCATCTTCGGATTCGTCGCCCTCGTGATCCAGCGATTCTTGCCCAGGCAAGTGCAACGTAGAACTCGTCATCATGTCCGGCACTGGCAGAATACTCGGGCGCCTACTCCCTAAAAGCAAATTCAAGTCGAGAGCTATCAAGATCTCATTATAGTTCTATAATTCAATAAAATCGTGATTGTATAACAAAATGTTCGAATCGTTTTTACGAATTGATTACTTCTTTTTGATAACATTTCTTTAATGATAGTTCTTTAATTTATTAGTATTGAAGTTAATATAATATATAAAACAAGGTATATTTGACTAACTAAAACAAAATCTGCTTCCTCTGCTTGAACTTAGTATCTAAAGTATAATACACCTATTTGTATTAATATTTCAGATACGTATAAAATAATATATACAAGAATCAATAAGATATAAAAAATTGTATGGATTTAAGATGCTTATAATAGAAAAAGTAATACAAATATATTCAAATCAATAGAAACATCCTATACTCAAGGTTTGTTTAAAGTTCAAAAATAAATTAAACGAATTCCGGTGCAATCGAGGTAACGATCTCAAAGTTTTAAATTCGCCACCACGCGAGATCGTGTTAATGCCGCAATAAGTCTGATAAAGCTGGTAGAGCTTCTAGAGCCAATGGATTACCTCTTCTCTGAGTGAGAATTTCGGGGCTGAGCAGATTAGGATTTGGCTCGAGCGAACGTGGCACATCGAGGTGATTTCCGGCCATTGGCGTCTGTGGCGACGAACTTCCGTCCTTTAAACACTGCCTCGAGTCGCCCAATCCCCCAGGATCGAGATAAGTTGCTATACAGTGTAAATATACGATATTACATAAGTCCAGATCTTATTTGTCATGCATATATTTAATGCCTCGTCAAAGTTTATGCACTCTATAAAGAGATAGATATTTTTGTACAGAAGATGAATCTTCTACGAAATCATAAGAAACAAAATTAATAAATTTACAAAATTAGAGAACTAAATCGTTCTTAGTTATGAATATACTTTGGAGAGATATGTTTACCAAGAGAATACTATTAAAAAAGGCTATGTCACAAAGTCGATAAAAAATTATTATTCTTTGATAAAAACCAATCTATAATTAAGTTGTTATTGTTAACGTATGTACAAATTGAATTTACCACACACGCCTCTAGGTATGATAATAATTTTTCATAGACTTATTATTTAAATAAATAAATATGATCATAGTAAATAATAAATATTGCTACAGATTTACTGAATTAATAAATAATTGATCCCAATGCATATTGTATATAAAATAGAGTAAGTAGTAAGTAATATTGGAAGTATCGTACGTTCGATCTAAGCGGTTTGGGTTTATGTAATCTATCTTGCAGTGAAAATATGTGTTTTGTACATCGTTCAAATAATAAAATGTCGTGTGTATTTATGTATATATTGCGAATTTCAAAGTGTTGGTAGTTAATAAAATACAGAATATAATTCATTATATATAGTGCAAAACATCTTGTCATTGCGTATTAGCTTCGCCACCAAGAACCATTAATTCAGAAAAAGCTTTCTTCTTAATAAAAGCACAAGCTAAAGCTTATTACTATTCTAAAATTAGATACTTTATCAAAAACAGTGGTCTTAATAAATGACGTGTTTGTAATTACTTTTAATAGATTCTATTTCAAAAGATTGATTTTGAATGATTAGCCTTAGAATTTTATCGTACTTTTTCTCGATTTCGAAACGTCTATTAAGCTTTGCAACAAATTGTCATTATCAGACACTAAGTTGAGCGTAGTTTACATCGAGCGCTATAAAAACTTAATCCGAAACTTGCAAATACTCGGATCACAATTCAGTTTTAATACGCGCGAAAAAAAGGGCTCACGAATAGGTTCGACCGAAGCCTGGGCGTGCATATAATAAATGGAATTTGTGCGAGTCTCGTCTGCATAAAAGCAAGTGCTTTGATAGCGTTTGTCTGCGAAGCACATCCGTTAAAATGCATCCTTCGTCTGTCTTGCTCTGTGGTACTCTAGCAAGCGACCTAGAAATTATTCGGTGCGCTATTTTACGTCGCTGCAACATGCATGCACACATTGCACACTTCGGCGTCTGCAATGTCTATACTCGCTCATGCCACTGTCAGTCATAGTCAAAGTCACATTTCGCCCCAGATTGTATCGTTTGTGTTTTTCTCTAAATCTCGTTGTGAATTCACGGTAAGTGCCGAAACTTGCTTTCGCACTTTAGGAGACTTTTCCTTATATTTAAATTCTGACACTAGATAAACGTTTCATAAACTTTTTGTTTTGATGCAGTCACTTTATTGTATAATTATGGGTAAGTGGTTATAAGAACTTTTATGTTGAGAAACGTCTGAGTTTAAGAGAAGGAAAATAGATGATTTTGATTAAAAGTTCAAAACAAATGATACATCTTAATAGAACTGAGAATTGATTTGATCTGCGGCGAGATATTAAAATGTCGAGAACATTTTGATTACTATAAATCAGCTTTACCTTTATCAGCGAATTTCACAGTATTTTGTTGAAGCGAAATTGTGAAATATTTATTGGAGTTGATGCGATTTTTAACTGTAAATAAATTATATAATGAAATGATAATTCAATTGTCATATTTGAGAAGGATTCTTCTGGAACCTCTTATGAATTTCAGAGTGGCCTTGGCGTGTGTATGCTCAATAGACTTTAAGGGATTACGATTCAAGGTGGAATATTACGTATAATTCAAATTTAATATATCCGAGCTAATAAGCAAGTTAATTAATAAAAAATAAAAATGAAAATGGTTTGAAGATCATGCAGATATTAGTTAAACAAGTGCTGATATTTATAAATTAATACAAGACTATACCAATATATTTAAATAATGAGGAAAATAGCACATTATTATTTATAGATGCAATTACAATGACTTTTGATAATGTTCTGTTTTATTTACGTAATAAAAAATGCAGATCTCAAATAATACACATTAAATTCAAATTTTTGTAATATGATTAAAAATTTAATTTAAACTGAGTCTGCTCATCTGAGAGTCAATAATTTAACTGCCGCAACATAAAAGGCTGAAACGCCACATTTTAATAAATGATTAAAATAACGGCCAATTAATGCCAGAAAAATGTCTTATTTACCTCATTAATTGCTGATAAAACAATCATCTAGAGCTAAGTGACAAAAAGAAGAATATACATCATATCATCAATATTGAATAATGCCCTCCGATATTGAGAGATTTTCTTAATAAAATCTTGGTAAAGAAGAAAAAGATGTACCTATATCTGATCGGGAAAAAAATTCAATATTCACCAATGATCAATAAAAGTACCATGAGTAGAAAAAGTGTCGAAAGAGATGAAAGAGCTCTCAATTAAATATGACGAAAGTAGTGTGCGAGAAAAGTGAGCAAAGTATAGAAAAATGCTGTAACAAATTGAAAAAGAAAGAAGGCGAATGAAGCAGCATAATGAAGCGGTCATGCGACACTCACGGTGGACATCGGATGCGAGTAGTAGGTTGTGGTGTTGGAATGGTGTGGGCGTGCTAGGGAGGACCTGCAAGATAACCTGAGGGAGTCGGGGGTGTTGGTGGTTGTGGTAGTAGCTATGTCGAGCCCTTTTGGTGTCGCGAGTAGTAGGTGGTGTACCGGGTGGTAGGCAATTGTCATCGTCGTCGACGGGAGTAGGAGCCTGTTGGCCATCGGCCGCGCGGGGCTCACTGTTATGGTTATCCGTCTCCGTCTCCTGATCCTCTGTCGTGATAACGCGTAGTGTATTAGTAGTGGTTGAGGCAGAGATGCTAGTACCATTGCCAGCTGCGTTACTGCAGGTCGTAGTCGTCGTTGCGAGAGAGGTTGCCGTCGTCAGGGTAGTCGTTGTGCCGGGTGTCGTGCAGCTCGCCGTGCTGCATATCGTCGGATTATTCGGATCGGTCTTCGTCTCGACGACGACTTGCGTAGGCTCCGTACCTGTTGTGCCAGTCTGATGGTTCGCTACCACGAAGGCGGAATTCTCTTCTTTGGTGATGCTCATATAGTAACAAGTATCCGTTTTCTTCATGATATGTCTGGGACCTGTTGACAGGTTTTACAACACGAGGATATTCAGTATTTCTTTTTTTTTGTTAATAACTAAAACAAGCTCTACACTGCGAAACTGGTTGAGGTATTTTCCCTTGATTAGAAGTGGACCAGTACAAATGATACGTACACTAAGCCAATGGAATTGAATGGAGTAAAAAGCTTTTAAGCTGACGAAGGGAAAAATTGAAATTGAGTCTGAATCCTCAAGATTTGTTTAATGTTTCAGCGTATCTTTTATTTAGGGATGACGAAAGCTGAAAAAAGTTAATCTTGCAATTCATTTTAAAAGTTCAATTTATTTCAAATTCTTTGAATTATATTTGCAAATGAAGCAAAACTAATGCAATAGAAAAGCTCAAGGTTATACCGTGTTTGACTAAATAGGTATATTGTACTACAAATTATCAGAATTAATTATGAAGAAAATGAAAAAGTCTACTAGCCTGGATTAAGTAGAATGGTGTCTTCGTAAAATTCGGGAAGCTCGGCTGGTCTTACCGCTACCAAGGCAACCCCGTACTTTCTGTGACTATGAAACGACGCATAAGTGAAAGACTTGCCCTCGTACTCGCCAAAAAAGCGCGAGTCGCCGAGGATTATGTGATAAATTTCGTTGCCCGAGCATTTTCCGTACAATCTGTGCCACTCTTCTTGCGATTGTTGACCCTCCCTATTCAAAACAACCAAAGGATACGTGAATAATACGTTATCGACAATTTTTAAACAAATAAACGTAAAATGGCGCGATGTCAACATTTATTTAACTTACTGTCCTCTCGACGTGTGTAACAGAAGGGTAACGAGAGTTGAGGCACCGGGACACGTGCAATTATTCGCTAGTAGTGCATATTTAAATTCGTCTTCGCACACCACGTGTTCTGCGAACTTCACGTGCAGTTTATTTTCTGGTCGAAAGATTTGCACATATTGTGGCACGTTCGGTGCAAAATCTTTCACAGCCCATGACCTATAGAAATAACATTAAAATAATTTTTCTTCTACTTCAACGGTAAAAATTAAGTTAGATATATACTTGTCATAACAATAAATGAAATACGTTTGATAAATTATTATTGAACCGAACTGTTGTGCATGACGAACCTTTTCAAGAGAATCGCAATAATCTAAGAGTTGAAAATTATGCACTTTCCTTTGCTTTAAACACTTTGTGCTTTACTTTAATAACAAACAGAGAACACACTGGGGTGAAAAGATGATGCCAGCAAACTCGAGAATTCTCAGTGAGCTTACGTCGCTCGACCGTTACAATAACCAAGTCATTCCCTCAGACATTCCGGCTGCTTATCTGCACGGGCCACATTTTCGTCATGAACTCAAGCTTACCTTAGGATCGTGTGCTCATCGGCGGCAGTCTTGTCCGCGTAATTCCGCGCCGCCAGTACAAAGCAGGCTTCGGCCTCGTTCATACGCGCTCGCGCCAGGTCGCCATCCTTCAGGCACGAGCCCTGGATGTAGATAACCCGTTGCGCCCAGATCGGCACTTGCAGGATCATGCGCATCGTTGTGTCGAGCTCCATCGGCGAGAGAAGTACCACGTAGTAGTCCTGAGAAGAACGCAATGTTTTTCAGTGTCACAGAGGTTCGTTATTTCAGATATCAGAATTGAAATTTCAGAAAAATATAATACAGGTGTACAGCAAATAAACAGAAGTATGATATTCACATTTTTATCATGTACATTATTCAAGACGGAACGTCTTAAGATTCCATACGAATAACGTGTTTGTATAATAAAACTGATGCGCATTTTCTCAACGCGCGTCTCTATATACTCACCTGTAGCAGTGGATGTGCGTAGAATTCGTTAAGAAAATCCATGATGGTGTCTGCTTGAAGGGTCGTACTGCAGACCACGACGTGTTTTTCGCTCTGAGCTCGATGCGACGAGTAGGATCCGCCAAGTTTTTGCCTTTCCATCCACGTGAACGCGAGCTGCTCGAACTATGGAAACGAGATGCATATCATTTGAATTTTGTATCGGTAAAGAGAGACGGAAGCAGTGACGCGTATCGATTGCCTTATAGTCTGGCTGTATTGCAGGTCATTTGAAGCAAGAAACTGCACTGGTAATCAAGGAAGAACCTACGTTATTGCAATATTTTCTCTTGCAATATCTGTATCATGTATTTTAGAGGCAATGTATGCAGAAGGAGCGCTTGGAGTTTAATACCTATACATTTCGAAATGGCTTTGAAGTTTGCATCAAAAGAACATGAGGAGTTTGTATTCGCAGCAGGGTTAGAAGCTCGCTTGGACCACCGTATGGGTTTTGTGATTGCGGATTTTTTTTTTTTTTTTAATCAATAGAAAAAACTAATAGTACAGATTGATTCTTCTAATGGAGAATAGACGTGATCGATGCTCTATTTCAAAAGCCGACTATAACGGTTAAAAGCTTAAAAGCACGCAAATTCCACTATCTCTTTTCTCTTTTTACCTTTTTCATTTAAAAAGTCAATTTCTCTCGTATACACAATCCAAAAAAAGCAGTCAAAGGAAGCGAGTGTACATACGATACTGTTGTTGTACAAAGAATCAATAAAATATTTAACTAAAAAAACAGTATTACTCAATAAAACGAACGATATAATCAACTCGAATTTGCTGTAACACAAAACCTACAGTATATATACGTTTACATCTCTGCAGAAGATTGCATTCAAAAAGTCGTGTATCAGATAACAAGTACTCCAAAAAGGGAATATTCATCTTTTTACAAACATTCCATGCAAACATTCCATGCATGTGTCAAATAACGCACACTCCTCGTCACAGAGGGATAGCGATCGATTTCATTCGCGAGCAAGCTCGGGCTCGCTTCAATAAAATCCCATCCTCGATTACTCGCGGCTGATTCCCTCGGCGTACAACTGCGTTATGCATACCTATAGCGAAGGCTTAAAATCACGAAACTTCAATCAGCGTCGCTTTCCCCCCTTTTCGCATCCCCATTTTCATTAGAACAGTCGATTTTCCCTGGCACCTTCGCGCACTGCACCTCATCTAGGTATACGTACGCGGCGCAAAAATTTCACGAATAAGCCCATGCGTTATTTGATGGGCCTCTGCTGCTGACAGGCTTGCAGCAGCTGTCCGTCTCTTTGCCTTTAGTATAATAGGGCCGCTGTGACAGCGATACGAGGCGAGAAAAGCGAGACTGCCGCTGCCTGCCATTCGTCAAGCGGCACGAGCGCGGCTCGGATTACGCGAGCAAGCGCGAGCCAACAGCTGCAACAAGTGAGCTTCGAATGTATGTATATGTGAGCACCGATTTTCTGGCTGTATAGGAGAAGCGCGAAATCCGATTAATTATGCTGGAGATTGAATTTGCGCAAAGGTGTGGCGTCGCTGTATTAGTCCGGGAGCATACAAAATGACAGTTTGGGAGTTAGTCATCTGGCAAAAGCTGTAAATTTTTAACCATCATTTCCGGGGAGTGTAGCTGGGGCAGTCTACCTTGCACATATGTAAAATAATAATTCAAAAAATGTAATATCGCAAAAGCTGAGAGTTTGTTGAAATGTTCGTTATGTTGTAAACAAACGAAATCAGCTGTGTTGAAAGAAATATTTTCGAGCAACGATATGCACATACAGCCCTTAGATGGTCGAGACGAGCAGAGAGAGAGTAGCTCCCCAGCAGAGAAACGCACAGAGGCCCTGAACACAGCAGTACCCATAACAATAAGTATAGTTTTTCCCCGTTATTCCCATAAAGTTTCAGTATAATTTTCTCAATCTCAAAATACAATAGTTTCCTAATAACACCAAACGTTTCTGAAACCTGATTTCACCTAAACAAACGGACTTTAAAGTAAGGGATTATGCCTCATCTTTTCACGTAAAAATTAGTATTAGTTTTTTTATTATTATGTTACGTTTGTATAAGAGGCTGCCGAAGTACACTACTCGGAAGTGCACGTATACTGGAGGTCCGGACGGTGTCGTTGGCAGGAATTTCGGTTCAATGAGGGTAAGAAATGAGAAATGAATATTTAATCTTTTTGGTCCAAGTGGTTTGCAGCCAAGTTTATTAACTTGCGATAATAGTTTATTACAACGTGAAAAATATCCTTTTTTTATAATACATTTATTGTTATACTTTAAAGAAAGAAAAATAATCGACTGATGAACATAAATCAATTCTGATGCAATATTCGCAGTGCATGATATAACGTGACAAAAGAAGTCTTCGGCAAAGTAATATCCCCACAAAAGATGGATTACGTAAATCTGTTCGCGGCGAAGCTTCGTACTCTTTTCATTAAAATTTGTATTCTACAAGAAAAAGCTCATGTGAAATTTATCTTTCATAAGAATTTATTAATTTTTCCTCCACAGAGATGATGGCCCACCTATATTATATTAGCAAACAAATCAGTGAACCCGAACGTTATTTTAATGTAATTTATATTGTACAACAGGTCATATATCTAAATGCATTCACTTGAAAAAAATTAATAAAACAATAACTCTCATCTTGTTATGCTGGACTTCTCAGCGAAAGCCGTGCCGCACAGGGAGAAACAAAAAGGGCACCCGCAGGACTAGCAAAGTAAGAAGCGAACGTTATAAAAGTCACTTAGAGCTCATGGGGGTTAGGAAACTCGCAAGCTCGCTCTCGCGCGAATCTTCTTTGGGCTCGAGCCTCGCGAGAGCTCATAAAAAATCCATAAAGTAGGGAGTAAAGGACGACGGGCGCCTTCGCGACGGGGGCGAATTTTACACACGCAGCAGTGGCGACCGCGCGAAACGACAATTAGTGCCGGCCGTGCGAGCGCGAATTAATGACATCGTAAAGACCCTCCGGCGATAATTGAAATTGACGGGAGTGCAATGGAGGATTAACTGCTCGCTCTTGAAGAAAGAGATGTTGGTTTACGGCTTCGATTGTTACGAGGCTTTCGGGAAATAAATTCGCGAACGATTTCGCGAATCAAGCCTTTTTCTTATCCTTTTCCTGTTTCGGGCTGGTATCGATAAAGAAATTATGAACAAAAAGCGAGTATATAGTTACATGATCGTTCTTTGTTATTTTCATTTCCCCAAGTATTATATATTAGTAAGTGGGGTTAGTTGCGATCAATAAATTATTGGTGTTGACTATACACATCATAGAGAGCATATGATTATATGAACAACGGACATCAATGACCTTTGCATAATTTAAGAGCTTTGTCAATCGATATCGTGTATGTACACGTTTTTATGCAACAATTTCTGTGAAATTCCACGATACAGCCAGACTACCTACTATAATACTTTATAAGCTACTCACTTGGGTAGGTAAAACTATGAGGGCGACGCATATCATGATGACCATATACAGCTGCGAAGGCCATATATCTGGTACAAAGTCGCCGTAGCCCACGGTCGAGAAGGTCACAACGACGTAATAGGTGCTCTGAAACAGATTCAGATGACGATGGCCCGCCCGCTGAAAATGCTGAATTCCACAGACGCTGAAACACACATATGCCAATACATTATTATTAGATATAAACGAGCGAAAGTTGTGTTGTGAGGACCTCTTTTTGGTTCTTCGACTCATTTTTTTTTTTATTTTTAGTGCGTCAATAATGTTTTTTTAGAGAAGCCTGCACACGCAAGCTTGCACTTTTTACGCGATTTACTTTTGACATTCATTATTGCGTCTCATCTCAATTTCATTGCGCTAAGCTTGGTATTTTTCGAGTGTAAAATTTTAATTGGCCTGCCTATACTCGAGGATGACAGTGGAGATTTAAAAACTCCGAGTTACACATAACAGAAAACAATATAAAGATGTTGATTGGTAGCAGAAATTATTATTCATATTTTACAATTTTCTGTTACTACATATGTGTTGTTTATAATTTACACAAACTGATGTCTTGAGACGAATAAATTTAAATGAAAATGAGTTACATTTTTGAATATCAAGTATATTATTTACGAAATAGACGAGTAAAAGAATAGCGAACTTTAATTAAAATTAATTGAAACAAAACACGCAAAATAATATGAAATTTCATCTAAACTAGAAGATTACCTTGGCTTTTCGAGTAATTATTCTCGAGAGAGAAAAAGGGTATACCTACAAGACTAATTTAGTGATGCGCTCGTAATAATCTGCTGCGTTGATGTAGGGTTATATTTCGGGAAATCATATAATATTTCCTAAATGAATGAAATATAGTTCGTTAGTAAGATTAAATTTCCAGCAAAGCTAAAATCCTAGTAATGCAAAATTGAGATGATTAATTAATCTTCAGCATCCGTAACTTTTTATTTTATTTTGTCATATATGTGTAAAGTAAAATAATTTAAAAAAATGTGTAGAGTAATGCGAAAATTAATATTTTTCCAGATGCATGAGAAACGTATTTTTTGTCGATCTAGAAAATTAATGTAGACAGTATTGAGCATATAAATGTTTTGGTACTAGTGGGAGGTATCTCGTTTTTTCAAAAGACCATTTTTTGCTTGATTTTTTATTTCTCGGATAGCGTATACTGCTTATCCATGCACTTGTTATATAATTAAAAAGTTTCGTAATTTCGAAAAAGTTTCTATTTCTTCTCTTTTGCTGCTAATGCAGATACAATTTGGTGTTCTCTTTTGCACGGCGTGCATGTGCATGGTTTACTTCAAGCTCTTGTGAGTTTCAAAAAAAATCTTATTCTTCTTCTTAGGAACTATGTAAATATTTTAGAAATTTTCAATTGAAAAACTTTGGATTTCAGAGAATTTCAGTTATTTTCAACTAATCTAACATTCGTCGTTCACCCTGAATTCTTATGATTTTCTCGAGTTGTGTGAAATAAAATTATCTCTTAGTTTGAAATACTGCGCGCATATACGCTCAGGAAACGAAGAAGAAATTCGCGTTATGAATTTGAGGAATTCTCTGTATGAATCCAAGAGCTTCTTTTATGGAATTCTTTACTACTTGCATACACATGGTGTGCGTACATTATTATCCTATTATTATGAAAGACATTATTGTTATTTCGTGTCAGTTAAACTTAATTTATCCATGTACAAGGCTTATCAAATATGTTCATTCAATAATTTATCATCTTTAAGAACTAAATGGAAAAACGCCGTAAGTTACGCCGAACACCGCTGAAATAAGCACTGTAATATATATGAAATTCTCTACTCTATATTATCACCAGAGAAACTCAAAAGCAAAGTCAGGCAATATAAAACAGAACTCGAAATAAAAGCAGTCAAGCCTTTGAAGTAATCAAATAAAAAATCTTCACTGAAAGGGCAAATAGAAAGACAGGGAAAAAAAACAAATGCAAGATGGAATATACCTCCGCTGCATTGAATAAATATTCATTCGCCGCTTGGCCTACCCTTAGGTCCTCTCTTTCAACGTGTCTGGGCTGCTCGCGTATTTACTTATTTCCAGCGGGCGAGCGGTGGCGGTGGCGGCTGTACCGTAACGAAGCTCCACGCGTTGCGCGCGCATTAATTAAAGCCGAGCACTAAACGGCTGGATTTGCATAGCGCGCTGCCGCCGCCGCCGCCGCGTCGGTTAACGGGGAATTCGCGTATGACGGCCGAGGGACTGCTTGCGCGACGGTCAGTGCGTTCGTTCGCCCATGATAGCGGCGGAGCGTGTAAATTGTGAAACGGTCTTTGCAAGCCAGACTCCTATATGTATTATGAATCGTTTTGTTAGGCGACAGGGCTTCATTGTCGTAAGTTTATGGTGAATGGAAGCGGCGAATCTCGGCGAGTTATTCTACTAATTTCGACGTAACTTTGAGGGAGGATGAGGTATAATAATATTACATAAGTATATCTGTATATAGCACATTAAATCGTTATACGGAAAATTTATTTGAAATGTGTTGAGACTGTTGAGCGATCGCTCGAAAATAAATTCAGATATTTATTGAGCTTTCAGCGAGCGAATGATTGAAATGCGAAAATTTCACTGCGACGTATTAATATAATTTATTCATACAGTTTTGCAAGTTTGAAAAACAACAGAATTCGATCGTCGTCTGCTTTTGTGCGAAGCTATACGAAATGAAGAAAATATAGGTATTTCCATGCAAAAGTAATGAAACATTTTTTCTACGCAATTTGCATGGAATTTTCAAGCCACCTATATACACACGTTTAAACCGAGATTTAACGAATGAAAGAAAATATGTAATCGAATGATTTGTACTTTTTTAAAGCACGATTTTATTTGTTATCCAATTGAAATCCTTTGTTTCTCTATAACAGAGTTAGATGATTAATACATAATTATTAAAAAATATAGTCCTCCTCTCATCCTTTATTTTGTGAAGCATTACGTAACGTGATTGGTTATACCATTATACGCGTGATTGGTCGTATAATTTCTAGATTTAATTTAGGATCACGAATTTTTCAATTTATCAGCGATCGTTGACGAAAGAAAAAAATATAAGAAGTTTTTCGCGAAAAGCTTATTCGTTAACTATACAATTTCTTTCATCTACAGTCTTTACTTCAACTATGCGCTGTTTTTAAAATAAAGAGATACTTATTTAAAGTAATACTTACAATTAGAAAACAAATAAGGTAAAAATCATGTAACAAAATTCAGTATTTTTTCAAAGCATATATATACTTGTAATAATATCTTATCTGGTCTCGCGAACGAGAGCTTAACACACGTTGCATTTTATGTGCCTGACTTTGCACAATGCGATTAAGACGTTCGCTAGTAACCCGCTTGATACACATAAATATGTATATACATATAGTTCACACTCATCAATATTTATGCAGCTTAATTTATTCAAACGTTATCCCCTCGCTTCCCCACCCGAAAAGGTGGACTCGATAAGAACCGCAAAACCGATCATAAATTAATATCTGCGCTGATCATTATTAAACCCGTTCACCCAGGAATAAATATCAGAGAACAATCGCGTATAAAATAATCCAGGCATACCGGCAGCGATTCACCGTCGATCGCGCGCACTTTTATAAAGGGCCGCGAGTTATGCGATACGTTTATAGCAAAGAAAGATAAAAGCGCGTTATACGCTCGTTTATTGGGAATACGAGAAATGGAAAAACGAAACGTCTTGGAAAAAGTTGCATATATGCACGAGAAAGGTTGCATTTTACTACTGAGTTTATCGTCCGTTCAACCCCGATGGCGAATCATCGTTTTATATCTGGATTAGTTACGTTCACAAAACATTCTTTTTTTTCAAATTCCAAGTTTATCTTTGTCTACATCATAATATTATTATAATAATTACAAAAACTAAAAGATATTTAGTTGCTTTAAATGAAGTTTAAACTTATATAAAATATTCTTCGATCTGTAGTAAATCAATACAATTATATTTGTTTAAAGAGGGTAAGATATTTATAGTGATCTTAAAAAGAAAGTTAAGATTTATAAACACCTTTGTTTAAATGTTCTACGTGTCCCCATTTCGGAGTTTATTACGCCCTGAAGTCAAGGACGCATTTGTTACGAGGTGACGCATACGGCGACAAGCAGTCGCGATCGCTAAATAATAAATCGCTCCCGGATCGATAGCGATGCGCGCACCAATAGTCTATCGGTACCTATGAACGGAAAGTGGCTCATTCGCATGGGTGAACTACTGCCCTCGTCAACCCTAATTTATTCATGCAACCTGTTCAGTGGGTAAGATCTAATTAAACAATTATGTTTATCCAACATATGAATCTATATACATTTTTCGTACAGGAGTAAAAGTTGATTTCAATACTTTTAAAGTGGTTTATTAAGCTAAAACATATTTACATATTTAGATTTAGCGGTGATTTTTATCATTGAAATGTTTTTATGTCTTTTTACTAATAAATAACGAAATCAAGTCTATGTTGAGTCGTAGATAGAAAGTAATGCATTGCTTGTTCTTTCTGTTATCCTTGAACTGTTCTCAACTGCTATAAGTTTTTGCTCGTTGGACTTATTATTAGTTGTCACGGGCTAAATTTAATATCTAGATGATTATTTTTATACTGCTTACGAAATAGCTTACAAGCTCTTTTTATGTTCATCAATGATATTGAATACCATTTATAGCTCACTTTTTCTACTTACAAGCTCTGTGCATAAAAATAGAGCTATTAGTTGATAACTTGTTTTACCAATGCACGTCATTCAGTTGAATTCGTTCAATACCTATATACCTACGTGAGAGTATCAGGTCATCGATCTTTCATAAACGTATTCAATTAATTATCAGAAAAGTGTACTACCGTTAATAAACTCTACCAGCACATTATATTTTCCAAAGCTTATAATACTTTTTAAAACATTAATTTAAAACAAGCATCATTAGTATACGATTAAAACATTATAATGGTCGCAGAGCCAAATAATTCACTTTACACACATTATCTTCCATAAACGACCGACAATTTGATTTTCTAAGTAAGCATAGTCTACATGGACTTTGTACTACTATACAAGGGTATACTATCTGAGGTTGCTGCAGCACCAAAAGCAGCAGTAGCAACAGTAGTAGCAGCGCGGCACTGGCGGTAAGTGGTTCGCTTCGGGAGAGAAGGTGAGATCGGATGTCCATCCGACGAACTTCGTTGACTTCGCCGTGTGGCAAAGTTACCCACGAGTTTTGGAACGGAGTACAAACATCGCCTTGGAAGCCTCATCTCGAGTGGCAGGCATCACGACCAAGTTAGCCAACGCGGCCTCGAAGGGCCTCCCTCTGACGACCGGCCAGCTTTGCGGCAAGTTCCGTCGTAGGGTGAAAGAATAGAGAGAAAAGTTGCTTGACCATGAGCGGATGAATTTCAGGAAAGCTAAATTTAGGAGATATAATTATTGAGAGAATTCGAGTTGTGCGCAAAGTGCTGTATTGGAGCCAGAAGTTGGACAAAGTGAAATGCGCGAATCCAATAAACACGGATAATTCATTCATTATATTCACGCACTATTCTAGTTGGAGAAGTGGGTTAGAGCAAAGCATCTTCTGCAGACTATGGAATTATGCTTAGTTATTTTAGAGAATAGAGAAATTCTGTGGTTATAGCAATTATACAATAATAATAATAATATGAAGAAGAATAAAATGGACAAACTTGTATTAAAAATCAATTAATCATACCAGTTTATTATTATTTACTCTTTGAGTCATAATCTGAGTCGACATATTTAATAAATATTGCTTCTTGGTGGTAATATATTTATATTGGGAACGAGACTTTGAGATAAATTTTGATTAGCATATATAACTTGTTTCTGATATGACATGATGCACCGCTGAGTTATATCGTAATATGAGCTTGACTCAAATGAGCTTTTGGATCTGGAATTTTGCCAAAAGTAATATACGCGATGGATCTATCTTAAGCGCGAATTCAGTTACTCATCTAAATGTCTAAATTGTTTTTGGTGGTAAAATGTTCTGTCTCGTAACTTATCATTTGAAGGTAAATATCGATAAACATTAAAAGAATGCACTGATCGAATTTAATTTTAATCGGGTACTTCTTAATTTTTTTACAGTGTTATATCTAACAAGCGATTGACAACCACTTATTGCAGACGTAACAGCTGTGTTAAAATATGCGCGAATTTTTCCACCATCTTTCCGACTCTTATAAATACTCAAAGTACACAAAATGCCTCTTAGCCTTTCCAATAGAGAGCTGTAGACAGGTTTCCGGCTCTCTTCTTACTCCGAGTCGAGAACGACGGCAATCCCTTTGAGCCTTGCATATGATTTACGAAATGAAAACCCGTTTCCGGCGAAACGGTTATGGGAACGTTGACCGACGCGAATTCTGTGAAAATTCCTCTTGAACGAAACTTGTGTTGAGGATTTACTTCTGAATGCTGATGCGGAAAAGTACGAAGACTCGTCGCATCATCAGGTAATTTCCTTTGACAAGATATTTGATAAATCATGTCAAAGGAATCAGGGAAAATACTTCACTTGCACAGCAAAACAAGAACAAAATCGACGATTTATCTCAACGGGGAATAATCCAAAGCTTATTGATTTTTTTTATTAAACATAGTGCATTGAGGTTGCATAAACTTATCTAGAATTTATAATATAATCTCATACTCATTTATACAGAGAACAAAAACACATTAACACCGTTATTAACCGAGAAGTTTATAATTGAAGACAGTTATATTCCATAAAGTATATAGTATAACGTGAAAATGGATGAAAAAGACTTCAAGAGACTTATAAAATAAAAAAAATCTCTCCTTAGTTCGGTAAACCTGTACGATCTCTCGCAAAAAATGCCCTACATCAGGGAGATATCGAAAATACATCAAATATCCGGGGGAAATTTTCGTCCAGCGGATTAGCCCGAGGCGGTGATTCGATTAGTTGCCTCGGACGCCTCGAGATCTCGCGCGCACACCACACACATACACATTGAACGACCACTCGAGCTAGAATTCCTCGACAGAAGAGAAAGACGTCATTTGTCAACATCGCGCTCCTGCTGGATCATAGATACGTGGGCGCGGCTGTGCCAGCCGCTGAGGATCGATGCTCGCGAAATGTGATGGCTTGCGGTGAGCAACGAACAAATGCTTGAAAAAACGCGGCTTTTTGCTGCCATGAAAATTTTCGCTGGCGTCGTAGACCTCTGTCTTTCTTTGATAGTCGAGCTTAAATAAAAACTGGTCGAGATGGATACTTGACTTTTTAAAATAAAAGATTCATTTACGTCCACGGCGAGAAAAATGCAGGTTTTTAATTATTTTTGTTGAATAAAATTATGATGCAAATTGTATAGTAATACGACTGTAACAGTATTAAATAATAACAGATTCCAAAGGCGCTAAAAAAAGGAGGACACAAAAATAGAGGTGAGAATCGTTTTAAAAATTCTACCATGAGTTTTTCCACTACTTATCATCAGTGTTTCCTATACTATATTGTATACAACACTTAATGTCTTTCTTTCTTATCGGTCTAATAATACAACAATAATATATGGAATCTATTTCAGTGCAGTTGTTATAGCCTTCTTTTGCACTCGACTTTTTCCGTGATCTAAATTGAGGACAGAAATACCTCACAGAAGGCTAAAAATGACAAGGTATATAAATTCTTTGAATAATGTATTGTAAACCCTCCACTCAGGCTGACTCTTGATGATATTTTTTACTTCATGATACTTTAGTGACATACTCTGAAATTTTTCTCGGGTATAAATATAGTACACTTATATATATATAATTAGAAACTCTTTTTGCAAAGTAGACTGGATTTAGAAATAATACTTATAGGTGAGTTGGTCGACTAGTCCAACGATTTCATTTACACTCTGAAAAGTATTAATAAAAAATATTACGAGGTGTACAATGGAATTTTTAATAATAATAAACATCAAGTGTTATCTAATGTATTCAATTTATCAGATTAACTGAGGTGACCCTCCACTAACATAACAGGATAAATATCATTTACCTAGTCTAGTCAACTTCCACGAAACCTTTAATTTTTAAAACGAAAACTAATTTCCCCGAGGATATCTAACTAAATCCCCCACCTTGTATAAACTTACTTTAGATAATCCCCACAGCAAACTCGTGGTTAGACAGTGTACCCGTATGAGGATTTTAACGACTCGTGTCAAAACCAAGTACCGAGAAGCGGCACCAGTCGCGCTGCAAGTAATGCATCGATTAAACTAATACCGACGCGCGAACCTCACGCGTGTGTGCGCGATACGTATATACGTGAAAACGAGAAAAGTCTTTATTTCCAAGTAAATCCCGGATGCATGAAGAGTAAACGTTGACACTGCTGCGTTCTTTTTAAACAAATAGCCCTATAAAATCTACAGCGCTTTTCTTACGTCTTTTATACGGTCTATTGGATAATAAATTTTTATGCCGGTTGCTCGAGAAAAAAATATGTTTATCGTTGTAACTCGCGTATTTAATCGTTGGTCGGCATCAAATCTGATTTTTCTCTTCTCAATCGTACTATAGTATGTACTATTATCTCATGCCGATTAAACGTTATTGATAATTTAATGTAACCTACTGCATGTTCATTTAATTCGATTTTTTACTCTCAGAGAGCAACACTATGTCACGGTGATAAGCGGCCTCATTTATTTAGTGGTCAGCTTTGGTGTGTTTTGACAAGTTAGGGCAAATCGACGGTAATTGAGGGTCGATTCAACCTTTGGCTGACTTGCTCTTCCCACAAAGCTCTCGGACTACAGCATCGCATGTTTGTACGGACTTATCAGAGTACTCGCTCTTGCTCTCAAATAACAAACGCGCATAAATGTTATACGCATAGAAGAGCCTAACTTTGGAGCATCAGCCCGTGCACAAATTCAAGTAGCAACAGCTGCGAATCGTCAGTTATTATATCGCGCTCACTGAGGCATAGCTCTGTAGCGGACGGCATAACTGCATTAGCAACTTGATATAACACGGCCGAGAGGTATATAGCCACGCAAAATTTCGACAATTGCCGCTTTGTTACGGGAAATCTACTTCCTGATTAAGTGAATTCTATTCCGCCAAACGATATAGGCATAGTTCGAGGTGCACTTATTATATAAGATTTCTTGAAAATTAATTGTTTCGTATTTTTGGTTTCACTTTCTTTCGTATAAGAAAATCACTGCAAATATTTGACTTAGAGTAGTAGTATAAAGAAGAAATCTTAATTTAATGTTCAAATTTAAATGCACAGCAGCAGAGAGAGGAACGCTTACATTGACTGATTAGAAAAGCGCAAAAGTAAACTCACCTTGTGAACACGAGACACAGAAGAGTGGCACTCAAAATCATCAGCTGTTGACTTAAGGCGGATTGTGATTTTTGCATCGCTCGATGAAGGTCGTTCTATCAAAACAAAAAAAGACACATTGAGAAAAGAGCGTTTAAAGACAAAGATGAATCCGCGGCGAGCAATAAGCTGACGCGATGATCGATCGCCGCGCGACTCGCATTATTGTATAGATACGTGACGCTACTTACGAACATATTCTCCAAGGAGTGCTTCGCCAGCCAGCAGTTGAGGAAAACCGGTATGAAAAGGTTCCTCATGGGCGGATACAGGAGCTGAAAAATGACACGTTTACAGTTCTCTCCTCTTTTCTTGGCTTCCTTCCTATTCGCCTTACTGTACAAGCGTATCGAAACTAAAAGCAACTCCCGTACAATCGTGCGAAAATTCGCGTGCTCGATCTTGCGAGTAGTGAGAGATGAATTATTTTCAAAGATAAATCGATCTGAGAAGAGTGAAAATTAAAATAATAATCGTTTTTCTCGTGAAAGTTTTACAGTACATCGTTTATTGCCGAATTTTTTTGCCGTTCACATTGTCAAGATAAATTCAATGTTATTTTCATTGTAACATGATTGCTGTGACGATGATATTTTTGGAATGACTCGAACTGTAGCAAACGAATATTATTCTCGTCCGTCGTCAAGCAAAAGTATCGATTTCTTGGTGTACTCAAATAATAAATGCTTCCAAAGTGAGCTGTATCTCCGAAATTCGATTCCCAAATGAGCGACTCTATTATTTTAGAATCGAGTTACTCGGGGCACTGGCTCATAATTGCATGGTCAATCTTTCGAGAAGTAATAGCAGTGATCGTAAAATAATAATTCATAATTCAGCCTCGTGCAATTCGTAAACGTTTCATCGTCAACCTGAAGTACGGCGTTTTGAAATCATCATAAAGCAAAGTACGCATTCACAAATTATAAAGACCAATTCGCGAAATCGCCGGGTTTAAATTATAACGTCACTAGCCTGCACTAGCAATGATATCTCCTATAAATTATAATATATATGCTACAAGAAGGAAAATATCAAAAGTATCCTTATGCATGCCTCGACCTAAATTATTTGCACACGTTAAGTACAGGTAACCAAATGTATCAGTTCGCGCCGCGCTATCAAAGGACTAATAATAAAGTACACATAAATACGCTACACATACATATAGCAATACACATACACCTCGCGCACGCGAGTCAGTACGACTAGTTAGGGATTGTTAATGTCGGCTGGAGAACCGGCTCACGTGGCAAACGACGCGTGCCTAATGCCTGCGACCGTGCAGATATTGACGGTGTAAACATCCGTGTGGATGCGCACCAATTGGCGAGTTCGCCCGTTCTCGTTGTCTGATTTTCCAGCAGCAGTAGCAATGATTGCCGTCAAAGGGCGCTCGGGCAAATAACATAGGCAGGAGCTCGTATATGTCGTGTGCTCGTGTATATTCAAGCACGAGGTCCGCTGGGGCGTGATCCCACGCGCGCGTTCTACCGATAGGTGCCGAAAACTACTATCGACACGATAATATGCTCGGTTACCATGCGGCGCTGTATGCAAAAGTGGCGCGTTTGCAGGAACGACTTTTTTTTTGCTTTCGAAAAACTTTCGCGCGATACGAGTGAATTTAGTTATTTTTTTTTTTTACTCGAGAGTAACGTCCTATATATCGTTGAATGAAGGAGGATATCCGCGCGGATGCGTGTAGGAGTAGAAGAACGTACAAAACTAATTTTACTGTATAGATTTTTTCGAAATGTTTCTAAAAAATTTCTAATTGTGAAATTCTATTTGGGATATTGTAGTTGCCACTCCATAGCGAAAGCAATTTTTACTCAAATACTTGATATTTGGCTGAATGAACGTTAAAAATTTCTGAATGAACGACTTCTAATTAAATTTTTCATTTTCTACATCATCATGATGATAAGAGCAAACGCATGTCCTGCATGCTCTCAAAGCGATTAACCACGGTACAATTTTTCCGTCAACAGACAGGATATTTTTCTATTCCCATTGATGACCTCACGATTACCACGATCCATTAGGCAATTTACATTTTGTAATTCGGCTGAATAATTTTTTTCATAAAAATTTGCGCTCATATTCATTTCCAACGATGATTGATCGTCCGAAGCTATATAATACCATCCCTTAACTCATCCTTTTTTCTCTCGTTGTTATACCGCTGTATTAAAGCGATATTATAAATGCAACGCTTGACCTCGTTTAAATTTGCTGACGCAAAAAACGATATTTGTACCTGATAATTTGTTGCAAAGACATTCCTTTGATGTTTGCTTCTACTCGAACGTGGAAGAGCAGCGAATGAGAAAATCTCGCTTTAATTTTTTTTATCTCGAACAGACTTTCCAGGCGTATTAATAATCGTGCTTTAATTGAATGATTTTTCACAAATTTAATGAAGCTTTGACAATAGCTTTGTGCTGCAGAATATGTCAGCGGCAGAGCATCGAAAATAGAATGGAAATGGCCGCGCGTTACGTATTTTGTGATTAAACGGCCGCGATAATGCGTCTGTCGTACTAAAATTATATCGAAACAAAGTCTGTGTCGTCCTTAAAAATGTATAATATTGAGTTTAAAATTAATCTTCCGAGATCAGACGTAGCTAGATTTACTTTCCATCCAACGCCGTAAGCGTATTTTAATTTTGCATTCAATTTTAGCGTTCAAAATTCACAGTGAAAAAGAGCAGCAAATTAATATTTGAAATGCCACAAGTACAGTACTTTTAAACTTAAAAGTATAATAATGTATTCACAGATCGACGTTCGCATCAAAGTAATGTCCCGTAATATCTGAAAATTCTCCCCCTTACATCCAACCAGGAAAACAAAACAGCGTAATGCGCGAATTCATTTAAGCCATTGCAGGGCAGGCAAACGCTCGACCTTTTTGAAATACGACCCTCCAGTTGCGCGTGGATTGTCGTAAAACGCTCTGCAAGCTCGGAAATCGTAAAATCCCTCGCCCTCTCGTGACGCGTTATATATCCATCGACTTATCATCATGCGCTCCGTATAATACTGGTCGCGACTGCTGCTGCTGCTGAGTTTCCGGAGATTTAACGAAGCGATTTCGAGACGAATACGCATGGTCGTTGATCTTTTCTACATTTGCACCTACTTGGACTATCATAAAAGAGCTTTTAAAAATAGTAAATAAGAAGTATTGATAATAAATCCAGGATAATTTCGGTAAATTTTTGTCATACTCTTTTCCGACCTAAAAAAAAGGTATGGCGCCGTGTTTTGTAACGATACTATTGGTCCTGTGGTTTTGGCGCGATCTCTACATACGTATGAATTTCTAATTTATAACCTCATAAAGTGTACTTTCTGAATTATAGAAAATTGTATTCTGGCACGCATGAATTTCTATTAACCTCAAAAAGTGAAAATACATTAATTCTCTGTTGTAGCATTATGAGACGTATATTATATTTATAATAAGTATAACTCTGTTTTCATTTGTAAGAATAACATAAAGGCCAAGAGTTTACCGATTCATTAATATATTTTTCGTGAACATAGTAAGCTTATATCATTTATCAGTTCATTAATGTATGCATGATATGATAGACTTTATCGCAAATAAACTGAGTATAGCCCGGTTTGCATTTATAATTGACAGAGGATTAATAACGTGTATGCACGGACGGATAAACATAGTTGCTGCGTCTATTATTAACATATGCTATATATACAGTTCAAGTGACATCAACAGTTTACTATATCTTTTTTATTCTCAAAGCTGTATGCAATAATAATTTTTTGTCATTTAATGAAAGAGCTTCTCATCCAATCATTTTCTTACTCTGATTTGATGCGCTACTTGTGTCAACGGGCAAACTTTTCTAGCGCTACTTGTCCCGTCAACAGTATTATAGCGACAAAGCCGCAGAAATGAAAGGTGCAGTCAAACAGTCAAGCCTGAAGTCAAGAAGGCCATATAGGCTAATTAAATTCCGGATAGTCGCGACAGTAGCTATACCGCCGTAGGCTCGCGGGTAACGATACACACAAACGCAACCTTCTGTACGGAATCTCGTCTGGCGCTTCGACGGCCCGCGGACGATTTCGGTCGACCACAACAGCGTGAGCAGCAGCAGCAGCAACGACGAACGTCGATAGGCTCGAGTAAACCTGACCGCAGGGCGTCATATGCCAAAGCCGCAGCCGTGTGTCTCGCTCTCTCCATACGGCTGTGCATATGGTGGACACAAAGTCGGCAATCAGGCGATATAAGCGGTGGCGAACAAAGCTATATAGGAGCTAGGATCGAGGCCAGCATTCAATCGATATTTGTCGCGTGATTATCCTCGTCCGAATGGCTTGTTGTATTTGCCCTTTGATAAAGCCAGAGCTGTGGCAAATTTTGCGTTCTGCTAATGACGAATGTTTACACGGCGTGAGCCAACACGGTGTGGTTATACAAGGTTTCATGTATACTAATATATGACCTGGTCTTAAACATGCAGAGAAACATACATAATTGGTGGTTGGATATAATATTATGTGCATAAATGCAGTCAAATAAATGTGACTCACCGTGATGGTGAACGGTATCGTGTTGACTAATTCCAGGATGAAGTGGAAGGACAGAAGCTGCTGCCAGATGTTGCCCTGTGGACATTAGATGGACAGGTCAACATACCCAGTGGTGCAGTTCATATATATTATTGGGCACACGTGCATTTTGGAGCCTAAGCTCCGCAGTCTTATCTTTTCCTCCTTTTGTCTTTTTCAAACGGCTCAATCGTTCATCTGATCACAATTTAATCATAACAAGCAAACCTTAATTCAAATAGTTGTTAATTCTCTCCTCTTCCCCAGCAGCCGATTACACCCTTGAACTAAATCCCAGGGCAAATCTTTGCGAGCGACACTTCACCGCAGCCAGCACGGGCTCGGGTTTATTTGCACTAAGTAAGTCAATGTTGAAGTTAAGACAGTTAATTAAGCATCATTCATTAGTATAGCTGTTTCCAGGCTCTTCTTCCCTTGCTTCCCACCGCAGCAACTGCACCGCAGCGCGCAAGAAGCTATTGTATATTTCACAGCTTCGTTGGCAAGAAAGTATAAACCTACTCTCACGAGAAGCCGTCGAAGGTACGCGCGCGCGCCAGGCTGAAGTTTCGGGCCGCATATTATACCTGAGCTTGCGAATTCCGCAGCAAAGTTGTGCATGCAAAGCTCGGCTTCATATTTTCGAAGCGCGAGCTTCTTCTTCCTCTGTGCCTACATTATAGCTTTAGCGCCTTTAATAAATAGCGCTGGCCGAGGGCTATAATTATTAGATGCGCGCACGCATACCCAGGCCTCGCATAATCCGCTAATTAGAAAAGATGGAGGGACGGCGACTCGACATTTTTATCGCGAGAGGGCTTTATATCCAGCTCAAGTGCGACGAAGAAAGGAATTGCTAGCATCGAGGATGTTTATCTTGGATGCTTATTAGAAGATATTTCGCGAACGCCAATTACGGGGATGAGGCATTTGATCGATTACCTTGTATGCTTCCATGATAGAAGCACATCGTACCCATAGAATTTCATATTTTATTATAGTAAATTAAAATTTTATAACGCGTGCGTTAAAAAGGGGCCTTTTTTTAGTATGTATATGAAGTAGAGCAAAAATAAAGTTTTGCTAGCATCGAAAATTAAATGGAGCCAAAGTACTAATTTTTTTCACAGTATCGTCTTGCCGAAATTATCAAGACTAGGTAAAAGAAACTATGAATATTCTTGAATCTCGTACAGTCCTCCTGCATAACTTTGAACCTTATCCCATTTGTCTAAGAAAACATCGAACTATTTGAATTAGTCAAATTTGATTCTACAGTGAATAAATCCACGGTTGCCACATTCACCCAGAGACTTGTCCTGTGACATGAAGAAAACTTGCTTAGTAGTAATCAGTAGAGAACTTCCACGATAAATGATCATCAACGCTGTTTGATTCGATCACCTCTTTCGAATGAAGTTATAACGTTTTCTATTCAAGCGTTGTATTCTAATTGATGACAAAACTGTGGATAAATTTTAGAATTTATGTGTTCTATAAAAATGAACAGCAGTGTGTGCGCACAAAACAATAGCAGCCTATTCTCAAAGGGATAAATCAGTCTAGAAGAAGCTGCGGAAGTACTAAAAGACTCGGTCTGAAGATGGTGTCAGTTTGGCTGTCCCTCCGCAAATCCCGATTCTCTTCAAATTGCTCATAGCGCAGAAAATATACATATATGTGTAGAAGCGAACCGAGTGCAAGGCCATTTATGAGCGCGTCGGGCCAGCAGCCGTGTCACGATTCTCGTGTACGAGGCCGTAAATGTCGCATCGCCCCACCCCCGACAAGTGTATCCATTAAAGTGCTATACGCGCGTATACACGATTTTTGAAAAATATTCCTGTAACATAGTTTTTGCGCGTAAAACGTTCCCCGAGAGAGGCAGAATGGTTTAATTTAATTTCCTTACGTTGTTGTTGAAAAAGAAAATAAATATATAAAACACGCTGCATGGAAAAATATTGAAACGCGAAACGAGTTTTCATGCCAACTTTGGATCGATTGCGAGGTCTTGTTTTTGTTTAGTTGTATAAATGACATGGGGGAATCGTTATTTTTGGCGATATCTCAGGTACAAGTTATAAAAAATTTTTTTTCTACATTTTTTTACGGAAGTTTTAGGGCATCGCTTGCAAATATTGATTTTTGAAACAACAACGTCGTATTCTGTTATAACTTCCCAATAATAAAAAGACAAATAACTCAACGTAACCAAAACTCTCTGTATGACAGCTATATGAATAATACGGTTTGTTTGTCGTTTGCTTCAAATATCAATGAATGTTTGTCTCACCTTTGTTTCGAGATTCGATAAAATGACACAATGTATATCTTGACAGAAGAAAATAATGTACAGGTCTATTTATAACAAAAACAGCAGTTCCAAGACTTTTCTTTCAACTCTGACAGCATTTTCCCGATGCCGATATGCCCATCATGAATAAATACTCCACTTGACTTGCGCCGAAGTAAGTTCGCTCTATATATACTCGAAATACAAACAAACTGTACTTAATTTTACTGGAAAAGTTACGTTTACAGGTGAATAGACGCACATTCTTTTAGTGTATTTGAAAATAAAATAAAGCTGCGCTCTGTTACAAAAGATTTTATAATTTTTGGAAAAAATTATTAAAATCTTGCCTCTATAAATATATACATTTGTGTATACTAAAAAATAATTAGAATTTACGAAGTTGATCTAGAAACACTAAAGAGATCATGTAGAAAAATGCCTTAATACAATTCTAATTTGATATACGATACGAAAATTAAAGCCTTTGAAGACATGTCAAAGTCTAAAGTGCATCGTAGGAAATTCACTTAATTTTGAAATTAAGTTTACGGTACTGCATATGCATCAGAGAAAAATCAAATCATGCAGATAGTTTTACTAAAAATAACTGCAATATGATCAATTAGGTAAAATATACGAAAAAAAATTATAAAGATGATATGAACTTCGAAAAAAGTTATAGTCACTAATTTTCCAATCATGATTCACTGTAATTCCTTTTGATCGAATACATTTATGCATTTAGCATCCGAATATTATTTTCGAAATTGGGGATTTCATCATTTCTACCAAGATTTTGCTAAAATACATGGAAAATCAACCGCGAAATCACGACTCTTCTCTATATATCTCTGTTACTTTTGTTTTTTATTAACACATTTGCTAAAGTACGACTGCAAGCAGCTGTCTTGCGCTCGGGAATTTCGCTCGCAAAATGCTTGCATGAGAATTCCCGACTCTCGAGTGCGGCTCACAAGCCGACGAAAACTAATTTCCAAGATGGGCTCTCTTTCCATAATATGCAGATATTGTTGGCACATAGCGACAGATGCTGCTGCACTATGTGCAGCCTTTTAATTACTGACATTAAATTTTGTCTCTGTATGTCGAGTGTATGCGTTCCGCAGTGTTCGTATACGAGCGATTGCTATATAAAACTCTATAAATAGGAACGACTTTTTCCGGAGTCTAATATGTAAAGGGATAACACAAAGCGAAAGAAATTAAACGTACCATACGCTTATCAATATACGATTGAATGGAAAAGAAAGAGAAGAGGGAACAAGAGAGGAACCATCGAGTAATAGACTCCGAAGCCTGACTTTCATTCATTCTTCCTTTTTTGAGGAACCTTTTTTAATTATATTCTATGCCTATCGTTTTACAGGCTAATCGATTTACGCGCATTGTCTCGTTTTTAATTAATGTTTCTTCTTCTACATGCATATGAACGACTTTTGCGATGATTTCGCAGTGTCAAGAACTTAAGTAAAATTAATATAAATTTTATCGCTTATAGTATTAATTTACATAAAAACAAAACTTGCAAAGTATCAACAGGATTCATGCTTGAGTACGTAATATCTTTTGCTAGATTAATTAAGGTTCAATTCAAGCCAAGAATTTTGCCATTAGCTATAAATATATTTGAAAATAAGCGAACTTGTGAGATATACTAAAAAATTGTAAAAAAAACTATCAAATAAGAAACGGATAGAATAAAGCTTTATTTAAAGACTTGATATAACAAGAATGACCAAAAAACATTCAAGCACCGGTTAAACCGCGTTTCGAATAATCGCTGCATAAGTGCATGCATCGTACGCGGGGGTGAGCATGAAACGGCGCGAGCTGATGCTAAATCGCAAAATAGCGTTATTAAAATTTTCGTAAAAGCTCTTGGGCGTTGTATTGTTATTCAAATGCAGGGATATTAAAATTCACTGCTGTCGAACGCTGCCTCTTGTATGCCTTAAACCGTGAAAGCAAAACACGAACTTCTCGTCGAGAGGCGCGCTGAGAAGAAACACCTTTTATAAGAGGGAGAGATAAAAGGAAACGCAGGAAAGTGAATTTGATCGTCTGATGTTTTTCCAAACGTTAAAGCTTCTAAAAATGCAAAGTAAGTAAGGCGTGAGATCAAGTTGTTAATTATGTTGTAGATTTTCATTGATATAAATTTGAAGAGGCAAAATAATGTAAATTTTTAATTAAACTTTTTTTTATGAAAACTGCGATACTGAATATGCTTTACTCTCTGTATTCAATGTGCTCAGTTCACCTAAGGTAATATACGAATAAATAATTTATCATAACCTGAAAAATCCTCGACAGCTGACCCAGTTTCGAAACCACTTGTAAATATGTTAGTCATCTTTGCTAGTTCGGGCACGATTTGATTTCCATCAGGGAAATATTATCATATAAATTAATATTTCACGCAACAATTCACGAAAATAGATTTCCATAATTGATTCAATATGGAAATAGTCATAGTTTCATTTATCCATATTCAACATACTTGAGTCTGCAATATTACCCTTGGGAATGACTTTTAACGCCGCTTCATCTTTCCAAGAAAAATGATGGACAGATCCCTACGTTAAAGATATTTGATTTAAAATAAAATTAACTACAAAATTGACTAAAACACCTTCTTTTCGCGTAATAAATAATTTCACGAAATTAAACCCTATAGGAAAAATCCACACGAATTCCCATAAGCAAGTATAATGAGCAAAATAACAACGACGAACATGATGAGCAGATAATATATACATTCCTATATGTAAAACGCAATCGCTATGCGAAATTACGTTAACGCAGTCATTAACGATATTACTCCCGATATATAATACAGCTTCATCTCTAGCGCAGAGTTGTTGAGGAGCAACACTCACCCTAGCATCAGTTTGACTATATAGCACAGGCTGCTGCGCCATTACATTACGAAACGCGCGCAAACCGAGACGTAGGAAGCCGGCGCAAGGAAGTGCGCCGTTTAACGGAGCATGCAAGATTTCGTTTTGCGCGATGATTCGACATGGCGAGAGGAGCACAAAGAGAGGAACCTCGGTTTTCTTATCGAATTAGAATTCACGAAGTCGAGGCGCGCACCATCACTATTAAGGGAGAGACGCAGACCTCGAATTTGTCTAATTCGAGGCTGATGAGTTTACAAAGCAAGTGGCGCGTAGGAAGGAGAATGACAACGATTTCACGGCTGGATTGTGGAGGATGAAGGAAATTTTGCTTAAATTTTTCTAGAATCCAATTCGAAACGGGATCTTTGTAAAGCTCTCTCTCTCTCCCGAGAATATAGTGTTCAATTAAAACGGAAATCACAGAACTTTGTCCTCGAAAATTATTTTGCCATCTGAATACATTTTGAATCGAGTTTCAAGAGCATTTATATATACTACAGAATTTGCAATTCATAACGCGGACGAGCAAAATCAGTTGAATTCGATCATGGAACTCAATTTCGTATGGTATATAATTGTGAAGGAAAAACCTCTTCTGCTGAGCTATCATTTATAATAATAATCTGGTCTACCCTCTTCTCTATCATATACTTTCCTCTTTACCTAGAGCACTGGCTAAACAAAAGCTTTCGCACTCCTTCATATCTTCTTTTTTTTTAATTAACCTGGTAGTCGGTGTCCATATAAATTCCCCTTTATACGAACGCGTATATTAAGACTCTTAACCGAGACTTTACGGCCGAAGGTTAAGGGCCGAAGTTACTTATGAAACTTTTGCGCGCGGCATAAAGGCGCGAGCGAGTGAGTTGAAATCCCATACTCGCAGAGAGCTACCACCGCGCGGCGCGTCAAAGTGCAGCTATACGACGACGCAAGGACCCGTGCGCTAAAGATGCCGTACAAAGTACGACGACTTTCGGATTTTCGAGCACAGTTTTCTGACCGCGACATACATATAATCTTGCGCAAGAAGAACGCGCCAGTAGAGGAAAGTAGCCGCGAAAAAATAAGAAATGAAGAAAATCTCTTCTTTCAGCGGCCTTTTACGTGGTCGGCGTTTCGAAATATATATACGAGTTACTTTTCAGATTTAACTCTATAGGCTACGGCAGCGCGTTGAAGCGAAAGTCCTGTAGCTCATTCACTCGGCTCACTTATTTCTGGTCTGGATAATACGACGTTGAACGTCGAAAGATATATATATTATATGCCACCATATGACTGCAATATGCCTTACACGTTCGTGCATTATTAATAATACCTAATATTAATCAATATTTAAAGCAAACTGTTACATCTGCAAACATTATTTTAAATGAAAAAGAAAAAGAACTGATATCTTGAAAATCAAATTTTCAGGTGCAAATACCTCTATTCGTTTGAATAACTGATTCATCAGAATCTTTGAAAAAGTCGAATCTAAATAGAATAGCAAAAGACAAAAAGAGTGAATGCGCAAAAAGGTCCCCTATAGCAAGCTGCACAATCAACGGAGCAATCGTCGTGGCTGAAGGATTTTGCAAAAAGAATCTGAGCCTGTGCCCTCGTCGTAATCCCAGGCGCTGGCTGGATTCATTCGAATTTCGTCAGGCGTCCGCGCATCAGTCCGTCCATCCGTCCGTCCGGAGAAAATCTCCCGGAAGAGGAAAAGCGCACGCGGTCACGAGTGCCAGGCCAAGATAACGTGGATGAATTTTTCGAGTATCCAGTCAGTTCAGCGCTGAGATTTAGGGTTATTATTATTAATACACGCGCTCGGCTCCGAGGATTAAGCGCAAGAGTGCAGATGCTGGAGCTTTGATGTGCCACTATTGCAAGTGAAGTTTCTAAAGAACTGACCTGACAAAGAAGCGATTTAAATGAATCTTTTTGAAATTTCTATGCAAGATTACGAATTTAATTTACGATATTTATATATATACTTGTTCGAAAAGTAATAAAGGTATAGTGTAATAGCATCGCTGTTGCAACTTTTAGATGAATATCTCAAACAGTATGAAAAAATTCAAATTGTCATCAGCTTTAAACCCTTTTTAAGAATATCTTTAATATATATGTGCCCGTTGAAAGTAGAATCATGCTTCTGTTCATATCCAGTATGATTATCCTGATCAACTGGATTTACAATTTGAAATCATAATAATGAATAACATACAATCGAAGAACGTACGTACAGAAAAAAAAGATAACGGAGCTATCAAAGGATGAAAAAGCCGAGCTTCCTAATAAGCACGAGCACATCAAAATGAACGTATGTTAGGGGCACTCGCAGATATGTAGCGAGACGTAGAGTGCAAGAAAGTTGTGTTTAATACATGATGCGATCCTTTGACATATACGCAGACGAATCCTGTTAAACTTTGATGTATATTCGACACGACTACGATGACTGAAATTGAAGTTTGCAATCCGAGTTAACTCTCGCTGCTGCAGAGTGCTTATTTTTAGACAGATTAAAAATTAAATCGTCTGACTTGTTACCAAGTGGATTGAATCAATAAACAGTCGGCCGAGTGAAACTGACGCGATTCCTGCGTATTAATATGCTGCTTCATTATAGTGATTTCGATCCCAAGAATACATAGACTTTAAAACAAAAGCGTTGCATTATAAACGGTCATTTATAATCAAAAGTACTCGGCATGGTAACATTTTTATTTCGACCAGACACGCTTAATCTCAGATGAGACTTTAGTAATTCTGTTGACGTTAATAATACGCGCATCAAGGGATTTGAACACAATTTTACCTCGATTACAAATAAATGGTTTTAACAACGAGAATGTCTAGTATACTTTACTTAAGTTTAAAGTTAATTTCTGAAAGTCCTAATCCTCCTTGTCATTAAGTAGCATTATACCTTGCTAAAGAGCCGTTTCGGACGTAATAATTAAACCATATTATGCGCAACATTCTTAACGACAAGTGTTTTTATTCCCATACTCGTGTGCAGCAGAGCGGTTAAACGACCTCATAAATAACGAGTGCTCACCGAGCTTAAGCAACTTACTGCTTTTTTTCTAACGCAAACGCATCAGTTATTCACTTTTAGAATTTAAACGGCACATAAAAAGCTAAGATAATATTTTCTTGCTTGCAGCGAAGTCGGTAGTATATAACTTACATCGACTCTAACTTTTGAAAATCCCCTCCTATACCGTATCGAACACCGCCTCGATCCGATTTCCCTTACGAGCAACAACTTCCTCAAAGCACATCTATTCAAATTGATTTCAGTAATGGAGCCAAACATCGTTCGTACACACACACACACATATATAGGGGGCTACGCGATGCCGGGACGTGCAATAATGATCGGGCAATTGGCATGGGACATCGCTACCGGGCTTTCTCGGAAAAGGGGACGCTATCGCGGCGGGATGAATCGGAGGGTTACTCAAGCGCGCGAACTACATGACGCGGGCCGAGAGCGCGCCCGCGCGCGCGAGTTTGCGAGAGAGCGTATCATTAGAGCCGAGAGCCTCGGAGATTAAAGCTTCCTGCCCCGGCGCCTCCTCGATTTCTCTTGCTCCGGCGTCTGAAGGGACCTGGAGTGCTGAGAGCAGCCGAGGCGCTTGTTGTACACGCTGATTGGCTGGCTCGGCCGACGTCGCGTAAACGTATATATGTATACTATACTGTGTGTGAGTGCTTCGAAAATCCCGGATTTCAGGAGAGAGAGAGAGAGAGCCTCGAGTTGGCTTTGACGCTCTATGTACATATAAATGAAGCGTTTATAGCGGAATTGGCACGAATCTACTCCGCGCGTGTTTTGTCCCGCGATGACAAAAAAAAGGCAACACCTGCGATTGGATTTTAAATTCATCATTCGGTAAATTCTTTACTCGTTCTTTTATTTACACTGTTAAAAATACTACCTTAATATTAATGCAATGTACTCTGGAAGCTGTTTTCAGGCAGGTACATTAAATCGATTTAATGAACGTTTATTAAATTTCAGTTACTTGTAAACATTCAATTTAATGATAATTACCTCAAATTTCATGTACATTTTATATTAAATTGTAGCTTAAATTTCATGTGACAGTAAATTAAATTATGATTAATGTACATGTACATTAATTCTCAAGTACTAACAGTGCTTGAAAACTGCATGAAAATTACGTTTATTTTGAACAGTGCATATTATACACTATATTAATCGAGTGCTCTCTGCCTAACAAGCGTTTCGTTACTTATAACAGCTTCACTTTGTCGTCTGTACATATACGACGCGTTGCGTTTAGTCAAAGCTCGCACAATGTCCTTGCGTTCACGAGCTATACACGGTATATAGGCGCGTCATATCGTTTCGCCATATCTGGAGCAACTACAGAGTCGCCTTTTCTTTCGAGCCGGTATACCTACACATACGCAGAGATTGGAAACTAGTGAAATCTCAAAGAGCCGTGTGCCACCGCCGCCGCTGCCGTCATCTGCCAATTTCACGTTTCCGAGAGAACGTGACTCGGAGAGAGGGGCGAGGCCTCTTTGAGCTACTCTTATCGCTCTGCTCGATATGTTTTCTTGCGTACAGCTTAGGCTCTCTTGGATTGAGATAGCTCGTGATATCGTTAACTTTTTCACTGCATTTTTCTCACATTCTGCTGTTGAATTTCGTGTGCAGAAACGCGTGTCTGATGATCGATTCTATTACAAGTAATGGCTTTGTATACGTAAATTTTATGATGTTTTTAAGGCTACTCTTATGGCAAAAGTGGAAAAAAAAATAGGATTTTATTTTCCCGAATCATTAAATTTTCAAGCCCCCAGCTTACTTCCTGCGTCAGAGTGAAAAACGACATCTCGCGAACAAAAATATCACCCTCGTCTGCCCTTTTCATTAACAAGATCTTTTCCTGGCACCCACACAGTTTGCTGTATAGGTATATCTGTAGAGCTTCTGTCCTCGACTGCGAGACGCTTATCGAGTTGACTTCGCGAAAAAATTGATTTCTCCTGGAGCGGAATTCCGCCACAGACACGGCTAAAAAAGAAACAAATAAAAACGTGCCGAGAAACAGAGAAACTCGTCGGCGTCGTCGTCGTCTGTGCTATTTTTCCAGCGAGCAAAAAAAAAGCAAACAAAGCTGGCAATAGAGAAAAGGGAAGGTATATACTATAGATGCATCGCTTCTGTGCGCGCAGCGACGACTGCGAAGGTAATTCGATTCGGCGCGAGCGAGCGAGCGAACGTCAACGACGAAACAAATCGAGGTAGAAGTCGAGAGATGTGGAAGCGCTTCGCAGGAAGACTAAATTTATTATTCGAAGAAGAGCTTGATTTTGGTAGACCGCACGAGATGCAACTCGACTGCGTCCTTCATTGATCTGGTTAAAAAATATCAGCTTCCTTATAGTACCATACGGACTTTTTGTACTTTATTTGCGCCAAAGAAAATATTTTGATATAGAGAAGCAGTAGACAAAAAATATTTCCAGTGTATACCAGCTATATATTGTAAGTATATAGAAAATTCATTATATCGAGAGAAAAAAGAGATTGAATCACAGCCGGGGCGTCTAACCGCAGCAGGTGGCAAGGCGTCACGCCAACCGCTAATCGAGTCTTCCGGTTCCTGTACACGAACCTACGAAAGGACTCACGAATTCGATGAAGTTTAGCCATTGCTATGCTTTGGCCGGAACTCCAGCTGCGTGATTTAGGGCCAATACATGCAAGCTGCGGCCGACGAATAGCTTTGGAAGCAGTATATGATACTATCGTTAGCGGGACACAAGCGATGGGGTGACGCCGAAGATAATAGAGAGTTTCACTCGATCGCGGCCGAGATTCAAGTGATATATGGATTTGACGTGTCATATCAAACGCTTTAATGGAGCTAAACTTCCGAAGGCTTCAATCGAATAATTTAATATATGTCCGTGATTTAGTAGTACTTTAAGTATATGTTTTTTAGTGTTTATGATATTGTACCGAGGAATTATCGTCTTGGAAAAATGATGTTATATAAGATATTAGCTATAGTTAGAAGATTATAGAGGGAAATTAGAATACGTGAATTAAGTAAAATTGCAATTTAATTCTTATCTAACTTCTCGTTTCCGCTCAGTTCCCGGGAGAGGAGTTCATTTAGCAGGCCAATCATCGCTCCTTTTCCCTTTTTCTTTTACACACCTATATATACGCATAAAAAAGGATCGATTGAATTAAAAGTCGAGTTGCAGGAGTCAGAATTAATCAGCCAGGTGCAGACGGCACGACGGTGCGATGATGAATCAATTTATACTTTTTGAATGCATTGATGTAGCTCGACTCTCAGGCGCCTCTAGCGCGAAGCTACGAGAGATAAAAAAAAAAGAAAAAGAAGATAGTGGCGGCGCCGGCGAAAAGTCGTCGCTTTAATTATTCTCCGGAGGATGCAAAAGTTCGAGCGGGCGAACGAGTGCAATAAAAATTCTCCTGACTTACCTACTCGAAAGGTTAGCAGAAAAGGAAGGTGCGTCTCGTAGTTTCATCTTCTTCTTCTTCTTCTCCTCCTCCTCCTCTCCCGGCGAGCAACTTTATGAAATGACGAAGAGCCTTTACATGAGGCACGCGCCAAGTGCCTTCGCGAAGCAAGTTCTCGCAATGAGAGACTCGCGAATACAAATGATAGGAGCTGCCGCGCTGCTGTAAAGCTTTATTTACGATACTCGAGGTGCGAGCGGAAATACTCGCATTGTGAGCATAAAATATGACTTTATCTACTGAGTCCTACACCTACGTCTAGTCTTCGAGAGGAGTTTTGCAGAGAAAAAGACGACTCCAAACTGTTGAATTTTATAATACAGCTTTACGACTTTGTTGAAGTTTGAGAAAATAATCTGTTTTGTGCTTAACGGCTTGATGTTAAATTTCGAAAGAATGGAAAAAGTTTAATTAAAACTTCTTGGCGAATCGTTCACAAAAAAGGTTTTACAGTAACATTGTTAGTAAAAAAAATACTAAGATGAGGTACTATGTAAACAATTAAAAATCCTACAATTAGATCATGCCACTACTGCTATATGAACGCGTTACAAAGCCACGTGTGAGGTAATGATGTAACCGCAATATCGATCCAGGCGGAAATACGTATTAGCTCTATCAATTTCGAGTTGATGCCTATATTACACCACTTCAGTTCATCATCAACTAACTATAACAACTATGTCGCATAATTACAACTAGATTTATATAAAGTTTAATTTTGTTTCTGGTAACTGTCAATACGAAATTTTCCGTAAAACTACTTTTAGAATATCGCAACGAAAGTACTATTCAAAACAGACACTACGCTCTATATAAACAAAGCCGTTGCGTTGTCTTCGACATCAGCAGCAGCAGCAGCAGCAGTAGTAGCCTTCCTTTCTTTCCTAGAGCGTTTCCAACACAAACCCGCCCTTCTTAACCCTCCCGTAAAATCTCAGTGCGCTCGTCTTCCAGGAATTTCGCGTGAGCAGCGATAAACCGCTCGTCCCGCGCCTTTTAAAACATTCGTGCTGGCTCTCAGGTAGAGAAAACATGGCCCGTAAAAGCGCGCCGTTGTCGTCTTGGCTGTCGCGTTATCACGGCAAAGACGACAGGATCGGCGACAACAGTCAGGATAAGGACTACGACGCCGACGGAGGGCATTTACCTACGGTGTAATTCGCCCGCATCGCGGCCAATAACAGCGCGAAGCGACGGCTATTGCATGCGCGTCATTTCAGATCTGCAAAGTGGGCGATTTCGCGAGAGTTTCGAGCGCCGCAGCGAATCGTTGCAAATGAAAATTTTCATTGCCGATTACCGAGAAGGCGAAAAGGTGTTATTGCGCTATGTGCGAGGCGCCGTTTAGAGAAATGTAAAGGCTAATGTAGGTAATAATACTAGCAAGAGATTTTATATGTAAAGTTCATTGGCTGGTGTTACTTCCGTATAGAATATTTGCGTATAAAATAATTATAACACTGTCAAAATTTTCCAAAATTTAATTCTCTTTCGCTCGATTGATTTTCCAAACCAACGTTCGCGGTGGTGCTCTTTCACGAGATTTATTATAAAGCGCATCTGTTGTCTGGTTAATGAAGTGTCACCTCAATACACCAATATTGTATGCAGTTTATTATCGATACGAAATTAATTGTTTGCTGAACCTAAATATACCGGGAAAACTTATTAAGATAATATGGAGGATAACGTATATACCCCTGTAATTGAAAGAATAATGTTCATTGTGTTGTATGGACTACAATCAGACAGCAATATATATTCCTGGCAATATATTTCATTAAGCCTGTGTATGAGCCATTGAAAAAGACATTGGAGAAAAAGATTCATATCATTTAAGTAAGTATATGTACAAGAAACTTTCTCGTAAGAAGATGATTCTTATACGTAAATAACTTGTCAGCAAAAAGTGCAATTGAAAGGTGGGTCTGCCCAATTGGAAATTTGTTAGAAAACACGTACCTTGTATCCGAGATAGGCAAGTAGCAGTGCCTCTGTCAACGAGACCATCGCAAGAATCACCTGGATGATCCAGAGCTCGAGAGGCCGGCGAACCCATAGTATCGCGTCCCAGTTGATCGTCGGATGCTCCTGGAACTCTTCCTCGGTCAGATTTTGAGACATCAGGAACTCGGTCTTGTTCCCGGGTGTGCAGCCGTAACTGCAACGAACAAGTGGAAAACGTTGTTCATTTTATCGCGCGGCTCTCGAGCGAGTTGAAGAAGACGTTGTGAGAAGAAAGCTGCATTTGCTGTTGGCACTATGCCATACGAGAAGATTGCGTTTTATTTAGTTTTTTGTGTATGCCGTTTTGAACGAGAATAGGAGAGACAAGTATACAAGCTTGAGTGCCGTATGTCCATTTTCATAAAATGGGGATTACTCTTTTTCAGCAAAGGTTCAAGTAATTAATCTTTGTGTATATAGTAGATTGTTTAGAAAAGGTATTTATCAATTTGAAAGTTGAAAAAGTAATGCTATTCAAATACTTTATAAAAATACATCTGATTTACGGAGAAACGGACGTCGATCGAAAAATGTCCGTATCAAAACGCAGTGTTCAACTTCCATATGTATATATATCATGCATGCACGCCTGAGCGTTCTCCGACTCTTACTACTGCAGGAATAATCTCGAGCTACATTCCTCTCACACTCTTGTGTCCGGTTAGTTATTCAGTCGCCTGATCGTATCGCGAATTTATATGCGTCTGTGAAAGCGCGTCAAGATCAATGATTTCAATGTGCTTTTTATATCGCAAAGAACTTAAAGCGATGTATATACTGGAAAAGCAGTCAGCTCACCTCAGAAATCAATATAATCGTTTTCGCTTATACAAATGCAAGATTATATAATATGTTCAGCTGTAGCTTTGAGGTGCAACGGGATGGAATAAGATGAAGATTAATTTATTCACACGACAAACTACCCGCGAAATTATTTATTATGTGTCTATTTTAAATACAAAACGTATAACTACTTTTTTATTTTAACTTGATCCAAATCTAAAAGCAGTTTGTTTTTCATTACAATTAACATATTTTTGAGATCAGATAAAATATAGTTTACTATAGGCGATATAGTATAGGTATAGAAGGAGTAGTTGAAAAAAATTATCGTTGCGTAAAAAATCTTACCAAGCTGCAAACGTGGGATCGCTGTCGGTGATCACGCGAAAAATGTACAGAAAACATGTTAGCAGTTTAAAAAAGAGATTGGCTAGGCGTATCCTCAGACCTGAAAAATAGAAATACAAGGCAAATATTTAATAATCTACATTTATCACAATACAAGATCATAATCGAAAATAAAAATGAGGGATTTCTGTCTTCAAAAATTATAATTCTCTCTAAGATCCCTATTGCATTGCATAACGTTACATCTCACCCAGCAATTTATGTATTAGAGCACACGACGCAGCAACATTCAAGTGTTCTATTTCACACGGAGTTCACGTCCCATTCATAGCTACAGAGTATTCATCGTAACATTTGACTCATTTATCTTTTTCTATAATTAAAGTATATATTTTTATTTAGAGTAACGTTTACAGCGATTCATACGATGCTTAAAACGATGAAATAAAAAAAAGCTCTGCGATCGTAAGCTCCGATCCGTTGACACCCTGCACGTGGTGACACGCTCCCTTACGCAGCCACAGAGCAGTAGGCGAAAGTGCCGAGTGAGCAAATGTTTACGGGCCCGCGGTCAGACGCGACGCCACATGCCGTGGTTTCCTCGCTAGACCAGCCTCACAAACAAAGGACCTCGCCGCACTACGTACATCGTGATATAGCGAGCTTTCCGGAATCGACGTGCCTCTCGAATTTCACTTTGCCCGCCAAGGCAAGGCCAGCACTGCGTTTACGGCAGCTCAAGCGAGCAGCGAGTTTAGGGCTTGTTGTAGCCGCACATGGGCGCATTGTTCGAGCCATTTGATCCGTTACCGCAGCCGAATCGCCGAGGCAAGGCTCTGCAAGAGCGTATATAAGTGGTTGCCGCGCGCTTGTTGCCGATGCAGTTTCAATGTACGCTCCAGACGTCTCTGTGCGCATCGACGCATTTCTTGGTTTGCTGTAGGGTACGTTTCAGACGCTTATTAGGAATGTTACGTGTCTTGTTAGTTAGACGCCTGCAGATTGGTACCGGCATCTCGAATTTACTGGGTTCGCGCTGATATATTATTATTATTATACTATTATATTAATTGCGCTACTATTAGAGAAGTAGTAAATTTTATATTAGAATACCTCTTAATTTTAGTGAGTATAGCTTGATTGAGCTAATAATAGTGCTTTAAATTAGCATAATAATAACGATCTTACTTTAATCCGAGTTAACAAGACAATCAACTATTTGCACTTCAATTCGCAATTCCGCAAAGCTGCACTGCAGGAGCTGAGCTGAGTATACCAGGCAACAGGCCAACTTCCCTAATTATGATTTATCGTGCATTTTTGCTCGCGCCATTTCCCGTACGTAAAAAGGTCAGCTAGGCGGCCGCTTTCGTTAAATCCGTTCCAGCTCGAAACACAAGGTGAAAAAGACAATTTCACACACACATACACACATACACTCAGGTAATGCGATGGTGAGGATAAGAGAGAAAACAAGGTCAAACGCGTTCGCGAAACGAAAATGCTATACATTTTCCAGACTTTTACTAGAATTACATACTATATATAACGCTAAAAAAACCAGCAACAATCTTTGCATTGAACAAAAGCCGACAAAAGCAATAAATTTAGGCGACGGCTGCACTGTTCCCCTGCATCCCAAGCGAAAACCCGACATCCATGGCCGCGAAGATAAAATTTTTATCAACGAAAATCACTTTCTCGTCGCCTCTCGCAGCGTCGCACTCGTCCTCGTGTCGCGCCGCATCCGCGATAACGTCGTCCAAGATCAACGAACCTCCTCTCGCAGCAGCAGCAGCTCTCCAGCCCGACGCTGGCGGCTTATGATCGATCGCAATTTTAGTGTCTTATCGTCGGCAGCGTCGTCATCTTTTTTCCCGCGCAGTAAAAGCTCCGCACAATGGGTTTAGGCAGCCGAAAAACTTGATAACCGCGCGCGGCACAGCTTTTGTATCGAGCTTTCGTCGATATATATATATATGTACACGAGCGAACTGCAGACTCTGTGGCTTTGCTATACATCTAGACTGTCTCCGGGGTATTTATCGGCTACGCGGAGTGTTGTTTTATGAGGAACATTATGCTCCAGTACCACCATCGCTACCGGCTCGGATAATATATATAGGTACGTAAAGAAGCGGTTGCGGTAAGTCTGGAAGGAGAGCTTGTGTGCGTGTGTGCTTGTGTGGATAGACGACGTCATTGGAGATTATGCCGGGGATTTCGGCAGCCGATCGCTCGTTAAGGTAGGCGGTTTTTCTCGAAGAAGAGTGTGTATAGCTGCGGTTTATGCTGCAGCTGCAAGCACCTGGATAGAGGACTTTCTGAGATAGTTATGTGATTAAGGAGAAATCAGGAAATTCAGTGGTTTCCGATAAAAGATATAAATTAGTTGTAAAGTTTTTGTTTTACGGAAAGCTTGAGAAAGACGCTGATTTTATTGATACCTCGTTATAATTATTTATTCAAAGAGAATAACGAAAAATGTCTGTTATATTCTGATTATTTCGGCATTCATTTTATAAAATATTCATCATTATTCAACGATGAAACGATTTCGACTGAGTTTACTCTACAAAAATCGAAAAGCTAATTACAAGCTAATAGCAACGTTTGACTCGCAAGTTCTAATGAAATTTCTCCAACTGAAGTCCAAGTGTAAACAGTTTTTCGACAAAATAAATATATCGTGTTTGTATTTTGATAATTTAAACAGCGTGTGTAGAGTAGTTGCAACGACTTCGAGTTTAACGGTATCGCCTACGCGCACGTATAAGTTCTATTGACAAACACCAACTTTCCTCAGTTGACTCAGTGGCAGACACGTATATCTTGTTAACGCGCTGTACCGTTACATTTAGCAAAAAGTCCATTTATATTTGTCATCGAGTATGCATGTATAAATAAGCATATTTTACACATAGCAAAACTACTCAACCGCTTGAATATGAACGCAAATGAAAAATCATCCCTTATTATTACAATTTATTAATAAACGAGTTTCAAGACGTTTAAAATGTTTAACTTTGTCCTTGATTGCGCGACCACCCGTTAACAAGCCAAACTCTCATTGCACTTGACTTTCAAAGGGTCATCCCCCATTTCTACCGAGAAAATGGCCACTGATTTGCAAGTTTTAATTATTTCGCAAAGTTAGCGTTCGCGCTTGCTCAAAATGAGATTTGTCATGAATTTACAAAAGTTACTGCTCAGCGACGCCCTTTTCCTGCGATAAGGAATTTTTCGCGTTATATAATACAGACTAGAGCTTGTACGCGCAAGCCTGAATCGGACGCTAGGAGTCTGGAAGACGCTTGAATGTAATTAACTTACTCGAGCGTTGGTTCTTGATGAAGTAGAGCTGAAGTCGTTCCTTGAATGTGTTCTCGTTCACGTAGTACTCGACGCGAACTCTGCAACACACAAGAGAAAACTCCGTATAAGTTATTTTCTCTATTGTTATGTTTCTTTATATATACAATCAGGACAAGTTATTTTTACATATAGACAGTTTTAGTAAATTTTTATAAGTTAACTATTATATATTTAAAAATTACTTTTCGGGACAACGAATTTGAATAAAAATATTGCAGATGGTAATAATTGTTTCAAATTAGAAAGTGAAAACTTTGTATCGCACAAAATGCGTTTTGCGTATTTTCGTGCGGATCTTGATTCTTTTATTCCCGCGGGAAATCTAGCGAAAGTGCGAACGAATTCACATAGTTTCAATGGATTTTTGAGCTGTCACGCTAAAAATGAATCGCCAACGACTTTTCAGTATAATCCAAATGTAGCGATATTATAGAACATTATGTTATGATTATAATTTAATTAATTCTACTGCACTATATATTCCATCTTGACGCATATATTTTTACTATATTCACAGGGCATAACTATATTTATGTGAAATGCTTTGCCTATAGGGAACTTCATTATATCGCCTACACGATGCAGGACAATACGGTTCTGGTAGGCAAGCGTTCTTAAGAGAATCTTGTATGATGCACGATTTTCTTGAAAATTCAAATCGCGCGGATTTACTTGCGCTTGCATACATGGAAATATACAAAGCAGCATCGTCGACTTCGATAAGCTCGAAGGCGAAAGCGAGGGGTGCTTTTGATATCCTCGGAAGCAGGATAAGGGGAAGAAATAGAGAGGGAGAGATTCCAAATTGAAAATATTGGAATTGCCTCTGTTTCCATTTTCCGATACCCGAAAGAGCTCGAGCGAATAAAGAAGATTTCAACCTCAAAGGGGCAGCATCTCACGTGCGCGTATGGTATGCCAATGTTTTGCTGGTATTCAGGGCTGCACTCGTAAAAGAAGAAAGCTTGAGAGAAATTCTATCGGTTTGATTCTCGCGCTTTTTTCCATTATCTTTCATCGTAGTCATTCTTTTTACAATGTAGTTTGCACAATATATTTGTAGAATAAATGAAAAGCCAGCAAGGTTCTCACAACTGATGATCGGTAAATTAATTTAAACATTATTATAGTATCTCGTGTATTGCCTTCTTCAAAGTTCTCGTGGTAACAAAGGACATATAGGTCACGGAACTAGTTCGTACGAATTCGATTGTTGAGTTCATGCGAGGAGCTTGTGACGTCATACAGCGACGCGCGTTCTAACTGCTAAAAATAGATAGGCAGTGTGCGTAGGTAGATAGTAAGAGATACGCGATGATAGAGTCGATGTGTATATACCTAGATGGTACTCCTCTAGATCGGCGTACAGTCAATTTCGAGAATTGGTATGTCATTATTTTTACCACATAACTTTCTTACACAATTCCTGTGATTGTTTCCAACATGTTATATTCATACATTTAACAATTGCTTAAACGAGAATAGAATGACGCTATAATAGATAAGCCAATTGCGTCTCTGAAAATAGTGCTTTCTATAGGCGCTCGTCGGGCGACTAGCGCACAATAATCCCATTAACGTGCGTATTAAAACTGAATGAAGGTCAACGTCAGGCAGAGACTTTAACAAGCCAGAAGCCAGCAATGAAGAAGAAAAATATCCGATTCATTAGCATGACTCGGAGCAGTGAACTATTAATCATTTTTGGCTTGGAAACCGATGGCCTCTTCGGGCTATATATGCCACTTACGTACGTGCGCGATGGCAGAATATAAGGGGCGAAATACGCGCGCGTGACACGGTGAACTACGTGGGTAATGAAACAAAGTAATTACGATGAGAGGCAGCGATAAGCGAGAGAGCGAGGATCTGGAGTGGGTCGCGCGCGCAAAAAGGCGCGTCAAATGTGATTGGTCACGGAAACCGATAGATTGCGAGCACACGCATTGCGGAGTACTTAACTTTCGTTGTACCTATGTATATATAAATATACATCGAAAGCAAACAGCTTAATACTGCATGATTCACTGACACCGTCTAATTTTAAGGTCAGAGAGGTATGGTAATACGATAGTTTTCAATGCGTATTCAAACCATTCCATATGTCAGGATACTCAAATACGTGCGGTGTATACCGTTTAAATAAACGTTTATTGGACATTCAATAGACATGTTGAAATTAATTTCAACTTGTCAATACAACAACGAAAAAAACATTAACATGTGCCATTCGTTGCGTTTAAGTCTCATACATTATGAATCATAAAAGCTTGTTTATAAATTTTCTGTTACAGTAATCTCTGTTATTGAAGCACTAGTTTTCTACTTTTCTTATAAATTTTCACGAGCGAATCATAGATACGCAGGTATATCGATCGTCTTCGTCGTCGTCTGTAGAAAAGAAACTCTGCTGCTCGTCGAAGAAATCGCAGAAAATTCTAATATCTCTTGACTCAAATGCACAACGGGAGTTACGACTTTAATGCCCAGAGGTGTGCACAGTTGTAAAATTTTCAATGGCAGGAGAAGATCGGAACTTCTTGACTCCCAAATGTCATGATCTATGAACAGCGGCTCTGAGTGTATATGAATTTTTTACTAACGCGAATCGCATCTTGTTTTCAGTACCTTGACTGCAAATTGAATTGAATCTCTCTCAATTTTTTTATATTATATCCCTGGTGGAAATACAAAATATTTTTTCAGTAGGAATTGCCCATAGAAAGAACGTTTCATAATGAGCTTATTTATTGCCATTTTTGCTGGTCAATTTTTGGTTTCGAGGCCATTTATACTATTTGAATTTCTACCAGGGTATATACGCAGCTTTATCAAAACCAATAAAGTTGTTGCGGACTGTCTGACTATACGCCTAGTTGATCTACTTAAAGATAACTATCACTCTTTTCTTGTTTTATCCAGTATAACATTGATTCATAAATCATGACCGGCAGATTTTGTTCACTCAATCTCATATACGCAGTGGTGAAAGTATAAAATCAATTAGTCTATGAGTCAATTTCAGTAACTCAAAAAAGCCAACGCCACAAGTGAAAATGTTCATTACACCTCCGGCGCTTTCTTGCGAGTTCCTGTACTGTTGCCGACATCTCGCTTGCCTGCTAACCTGTTCTCTCTCTCTCTCTCATTCGCTCCCCATCCCTCCTCCTATTCTTACTCCTCCCACACTCTGACAATTTAACAATCCCTACAGGCCGCGGCTGCAGCAGCCGCCGAGAGTCGCTGGTGCGCGATACGTCCGCCAGGTACAACAATTAATCTCCCGACGGGGGAGATCAATCGACCGAAAGAAGCTTCTCGGGGGGCCCGTCCGTCCGTCCGTCCGTCCGTTCGTACGTACGTCAAGGAGGAGCAGAGTTCGCGAGAGATTAATCGATCCCTTGATCCGGATAGACGGGCCCGCAAGGATGCAGCCTGATGCTGTGTGGAGACTAAGAGGAAGTCAGTGGACGAAGGCGGGTCAGAAGATCTTGTACGATTGCGGCTATTGTCACCTCGGCGTGTATAGGCTAACGGCCTTTTGCTGTTGCTGCGGCTATACTCTGGTATAACGCTCTTTTAGTATAGCTTTTTTCGGCGACAGGCGACTACGTGATTGAGGACGTGAGAAGTAGTTTATACCACTCCCTTATTGGCTTTGCTCAGATTACTTTTATGTATCTATTTCGCGGGCTAATGTTACCGAGGGGACTTTTTTCACGCAGAAAGCAATAAATTATGCATGGTGTCGGCAGAATTTATGTGCATTTCTCTTATACGAAATAAACTCAGTTATAATCTGGGCGGTTATTATAACCTATATAGGTATTTAAAGTTATATTTTCTCCTCGATTCGGATATAATAACGATTACAGTTTGCTAAGTTTTCCTATATCGTATAAGCACATTAAAAACAAACGAAACTCATCGTTGCGAAATCTCCGATTTCCTCTTCGAACCCAGCTTATATACGCGAAAACTTTTTTTATCGCGTCCGTAAAATTTCACGTACTGCTTAAAGCAAATACTTTTTATCCCCAGAGAAAAACTTTCCGTATACACCTAAACGGTTTCAAGCCATGACATATATTATAGGTATACAGTTTAAAAAGCCGCTGCTCTCGAGAGTCGGTTCTTCGCACTCTATCGTACGTTATTCTAGGCTCGAATAACAGCAGCAGTGACGGCGGCGGCGGCGGCGGCAGCGCGACGTAAATTGAACAAGACGTCGATCGACACAGAAACTCGAAACGATTCGAGACGCGCGTGCGGCTGCTTGCGAGTTTTAATTCGGTAAGAACTTACTCGGCCCTCTCGGTGATGGGGGCGGAACGAGGAGAAAGGTTAGGAAGAGAGTGAGAGACTTGCACATCGCACTAAATGGATATTCCTAAGTCGATTGTTGAAGCTTTTTCTTTCTCTTACTTCTTTCGAGAAACGTATAGTAAGTGTATACGTATAATAAAAGAGGCCAAAGTGGCGCCAGAGCTACGTGACCGGCTTTGTCGAGGGCTTAGCTCGTCGTATATATATATACGTTAAAAGACGCACAAAGCGAGTAATTTTACGCGATAGCTCCGTTTTTCTTTCTTCAGTGTTTATTGTGCTTACATTGTCTGATAAATCATAGCGAGTGTTACAAATGTGCTGCATCAATATACTGAGAACTAATTGACTCTCGTGTATTGTATCGGCGAATACCTTATTATACACATTATTCCATTGTGGATAAAAGCGAGGAGAGAAAATTATACTCTCCTGAATGCCCAACAAAAGAGGCGTTTTCCTCAACAAAAGTCCAGTATATAGAAAACACAGTCGTAGTCGAAACACATCAAGCTCCCCCGGAACTTTTCAATTATTTCCACTCCATTAGTCAGTTATTCTAGTTTGCTCCTGCTTCTCCCAATCAATAATAGCTTCAAGGAGTTAATGTATATTTTACGAGTATACCCTACAAACTGGAAAACTATACCAAGCGCATCGAAACTCCGGGCATTGGGCGCACAAAAAGCCATCAGGCTCTCGATCGAATCACTTTTAATTAATTTACCCTGCTCTAATTTGATATCAACATTGTTATATTCCGCGGGTGCGCTTCCGTTGTCATATTCGATCCGCGCGCTGTATATATACTAGCGCTGCTTTACGAGTCTACTGTAAAATGCCGCCGGAGGCGAGAAAAAACAGCGCACGTGTGTTTATTACCCGTCGTTTACGCGAGAGCCACCTGTATGTATAGAAGTATATGCAAACGCGTGAGCGCCGCAAAAGGTCGATGGAATTTTATTATTTCGCGCAAGCGCGAGCACGTACACATGCACACACGTTGCTTTTCCAGTCTCTCGTAAAATTGCACGGTGAAAACGAGCTTCGCGGGCCATTCACGAGCCGGACGCCGCCAACAGTCGAGTATCGCGGCCAAACGTAAGCTTAATGCATACGCCATGTGTGCTGTTTGTATGTGTAACTGTATAAGGGTTTGCGCAGTTGCGCAGAGGACTTACGGGATCAAAGGACGTAGCTTTAAGTTTAGCGCTGAAAGTTGACATCCTGCAAACGTTTTTTGCTAAAAGTAAGGGGTTGTAAAAAATTTAAAACATAGACAAAGCTGTTTTCTTTGGTACTGACCAGAATATGACGTATTTATGGTAGAAATTATGCATGTCTTTTATATCGCGCTCTGTCGTAATCTTTCACGTAATTACATCTTACGTTGCTTCCATTTGTGTTCCATTCATGCTATCTTTTGTACGTTTGCAACTTATACAATATCTTACGTAAATTGTCAAGTGCAAATCGTTTGGACCTTTGTCTGTGGCGACGTTAAACTTGAGTAAGTAATAGCGATACAATTTTTCTCGATTTAAACTTTAATACAATTTCAAACTTTTACGTTATGCGCAAAGAAACAAAACTTTTTTCTTTCACTTCTCTTGATGCTCCCCTGACACGCGATTTAGCAACTGTTTTTCTGCAAGATTAAAGATAAATTAAAGCTATTTCTTTTACACTTCAAGACGTGAAAAAAATCCTTTTCATTTTTATTATTATTATTATTATTATTATTATTATTATTATTATTATTAACATTACTTTTTTAAAAGAATTCAATGTAACTTATATCCTGCCAGACCTTTAATCTTCAACTGTCGCTGCAGCGAAATTCAAATTTCACTAGCGAACGTGAAAAATTCTGCTCGACAAAAAAAAGTGAGCAAAAGAATCGCAATCTCGAAAAGAGGTCAGGATAAAAAAAATCTTACTGCGGGCTGCGTTTCATTTGTGAATCATCGCTATACCGGTTCAATAAAGCGCGCTCTAATGCAATATTCTCACCTGATGCGTGGATTCACAAAAAAAACCTTGTCAACGCCTGGAGCAATCAAGAGCTTGAAATTTAGTCTTGCAATCAGAGTTCGTAGCTTTTGCATACATGCAGCTAATATATCTATACCTATAGGCACACACGCGGGTGGTCACGCACGTACCCTAAGTAGACTGAAGTATCCGTTGCGATTGTGCATGAGAGAGAGGACTGCTGTGGATTGATAGCTGACAACGCCCGTGATTTAAATGATCGCTACTGGTAAGCATTGATAAAGTCATCGATCCAAGTTGATAATAGAGTTTAAGGGAGATAGAAAGAGGGAGAGAGAGAGAGCCTGCGGGCGCACCGGCATCAGCAAGCTTGCGTGCTTCCTGTTCGCTGGCCGCTCTAAGAGAATCAAGCGACGGACTCTCGGGTGGAATCGGATGAATGGCCAATGGCTCTGCTGCTGGTGCCCCAGGCCAGGCTACCGCCCCATCCCGCCGCTGTGTGTGTATGTGTGTGTGGGTGTGGGTGTGTGTAAGGGATGCAGAGAGCTGCGAATGATGGACGAGAGTGAGAGAGAGAGAGAGAGGCACTCGGGTTTCTCGTGTCCATTGCGCTCTGATTAATCGATTGCCACCGGTTCGCTGCATAGCATCCTCTCGCCAGCGTTCTGTGTCCTTCGTAACACGCTATCTTTCTCTCACCTCTCTCTTCGTTGGTCTTTGTCTTTCTGAATTTGTCGCTCTGACTCCTGTACTGACGATTGTCTTCTACGGCGAGTGCGCTTGGCAGGGTAATCACAAGTTATGAAGCATATTTCCGATAGCGAGAACCACTTATGTACACAATATGACGATTATATTTGAGAATCGTCAATGATTTGTCAAGAAGTTCAAAATTGAAGTTATAAACGTACAACAGATGTCATTGAACTTTTATTTCCCTCTCGAAACAATACGGGCTTTCAAGTAAGTTCTCTCCAACAATCCCAACTCAGATCAGAAGCAGCAGCCGTCGCTCTAACGGCTAATCGAAGAGTTAATAAATCAATCTCTCTTAACTCTATGCCACTTCAGCCCAGCTACCCTCCTGCGAAATTCTATAAATGGGTTATCCCTCGGCGGCGGAGACAGAGCCGCCTCCGACACTCTCGGGCTGTTTGCACATAACGTCGTCGTCGCCCCTCGCTTCCCGGCGAGCGTCGAGCTATGAATTATGCAAGCAACTTGCTTTTCCCTTCGCGCAAGCTGCTGCTGCTGCTGCTGCTGCTGCTACTGCAGCCTTGTTTAACCCGTCAGCCGGTTGTCGAGCTAGTCGTATAGTTGCAGTCGTTCCCGAGCGGACGTGGAGAGAGACAGCACAGAGCCATGATCGACCTGATGGTCGCGGCGAGTCGAGCTGCGTTTGCACATCGATCCACTGGTATACGTGCTGCTACTACTACTACTACAGTTTCTAGCGGTAAACGCAGCTTTTGATTTTGCTTTTCAGATTCTCGCCGAGGGAAGTTTTCGAGCTTTCTTCCGGATACTGATGGACGCACGATGAATGCTGATAAGCCGGAGGTCGGTCAGCGGGTTACGCGACGATTCGCTTGGAAATATCTACTCTCGTATAATGCAATAGTAGAACAGATTCAATAAAAGAGTTATTTGAAACGTGATGCATAAATTACTATTCTCCTTTTAAAATATAAAGTAATGATAATTAGAATACGTTTTAAAAATATATTCTATAAACATTGTTCATTGAATATTCTCGTACGACCAGTCCGCAATTCGCTGAGCCGACCGAAGAACATTAGTCAAATTTATCATTTGCTTAAATACGTGAATGAAATCAATACTTCTATTTACAGACGAATTTTCTCATTTTCTATCTTTGCACGAGGTCAACGTATCACTGTCTAACTAACGATACCACTATCAGTCAAAGCTTTCAAGTCAACAATCACGATATTGCCAAATTCAATTAGACAATGACACGCAAACAGCGTATGGTGCGTGATTTACGCGATGAAAAAAAAGTTATTCAAATGCTCGCTGCGAACACGGGATGAAATCATAAAATCGAATGAGTAGAATGAGGGAGAAAGAGAGCCGCTTGAACCGAAGAATGGAGCGCAACAGAGCGTGATATTCGACGGCGGTATATAGCCTAGATGAAAGCATTGCAGTAAAGGGGGCCTGTACGTACACCGAAACTGCGCTCGACGAAAACTGCAAAATAAAGCGGCAGCGGTAGTGACGGAAATTTCGAAATTGAATTTTTCGCTTCGATGATTTTTATGAGCAGACCTACTGCTGATTAAATTATTCGTGTAGCTTTATCGCGCAAGTGGTAAAGACGTCCGATTTATTATTTCATTTTTCACTCATCACTGAGCATATTTCTGCGTTCATTCGCTTTAAAACAGTTTTTGTTTTTGGTAAAGTCAATTGATCATCGGATTATACGTTCACGGTTGGCAAAGTAACATTGTTTTTTTCTATAGGTACTATCAAAAGAAGTTGATTAACATTCGACCTTTGATATGAAGCTTTGTATCGTTTTTTATCATTCCTATTGTTATATTGTGCGGTTCTACGTGCTCAAAATATTCACAAAACTCGATCAGCTCAGACTTTTTCGAATAGGTAACAAACAAATATGCGACAGATGAGAATGGAACTCGAACTCGTGACCATAAAGCTGCTTAGCATCCATGCGCATTGTAGTCTGCATCTCCCTTATCACTAACTCATCATAGCTCTTACTACAAGCGTCACAGAGCTGCGTAATATATGCAGCATCCGTGACGATATACGGATATAGCTACATCTCGCTCTAGAAAATGAATCAATCTAGAATATAAACCTTAATTAACTTGAAATAGCATTGTGCAGGCAGATATACATAAAGATGTTACATACATTTATTGCACAAATTCGATTCTAAAAAAATCCGAAAACTTCGTATATTATTTATTGTCCGAATGAATATATATACATACTCATAACAATCGAATAAAAAAGAATTCATGACGTACTTTCGTCTCGCAAGCCGTTGAAACAATAATATAAATCAATATCTTGGTAATTATATAATCCCAACCCCTTTGCCTCAAGAATAAATTAGCACGCTAAAGCCTGTATCGGTCGGTAAGAAGAGCGAGTCCCTCGTTTATCAAACAAAGCGCGAACTGAATCTTGAGTGTATTCTCGTCCTTGTACGCATTGTAGCTGCGTCATATATATATATATATATATTAGGACAAAACTTGTACGTTCAAATCGCCGACCCCAGGCAAGCCGAGAGACACGACCCCCTTTCGCTCTTCTTGTCTTCTCCCTCACTTCGAGTTGGCGCAGCATCCACTTGTCTGCGTAGCTATAGCAATTGTGTGTAAGAACAGCGGCGTATGTCTCGAGTTCCCTCAAAGCTTTTCATTTCGGCACAGTACAAACATTATTGTCGTTAGCATGGAATTTCGCGGTGCGCATGAACTTTGCAAATATTATCTGAAACATATAGTGATAAAAGCTGATCTTTGTCTCTAAACATTGTAATGGTTTTGATGTTAATTCTTCCTGGCTTTACATTAGGCATCTTACCGGGATGTTATAACTTTTGAGTATTAATTTTCTTTGTATTATTAGGTTACGAAGAATTTTAACAAGATAATTTAATTTAGTAGAATAAGAAAACGTCGACTTTATCTTATTTTTCTGAAATTAAATTGAGCTCGTATCTTCAACTACTTAAAATTACCAGACTTAATTCTAATGTCAGTTTTAATACTCGTATCACGTTTAAAATAAGCATATGTAAAAATTTAGCCAGATAAAAACATTTTCTGGTATGATTAAAATTCAAGAAATTTACATTTAGGCGCTCGTTTTAATGTTTTTAATTATATGAAAAGACATTTAAAAAAATATTTACATTAAAAATCTTATCTCTTACTCGAAGGGAAGGTTTTATCAAGGTAAACATTTTTTTATGGGTTTGCTTAAAAAAATTACAAGTCGAGACCATTCATATTCTAGCCATAAAAACATATTTTTGAATAAGAAAATAAAATCAAGTAAAACAACTTAAACATACAGTTAACAATCACATGGAGCGAATAAGGTAAGATTTTTTTATATACCGAAATAATCTAAAATATAATTGAAAGACGAAATGAGCAGAGTCGTTGTCTCTTTGAGAAAGCAGAGCACCTTATCAGTTATATTAAAACGGGCTCAAAGGAGGAATCTGAACAAAAAAACAATTTACCGAAGATATCTATTCTTCCAAGCATTTAACAAGGTCGCCAGGGGCCCACCTACGAAATTATCAGACGCAGCGGTATCAGCGTAGTGGCGCACAACTGCGCTCGTACGCCCCCGAGAACTTGTTGCGCTCCGCTCGGGAACCGCTGCTCCAGCTAAAGGAATACCGAGAAAATCAGCCAGATGGAAGTAAAGCGTTAAATCCGTCGAAGCTCCGAACGTACGTTTTTCGCTGTAGCCAAGATTTTATCAAAAGCTTCTTGTGTATAACTGCTATATTTGAGCGATTCGTTCATTGCGAAGAACTATATAACATACATACTAAATCATCCAAGCATCATTCAAAATTTACTATATGTAAAAGGCTACATTACTAATTTAGCAAATCAATTATTAGATAATCCTTTGTCCTGATTGAATTGATTCAGTTATATCTCGACCAGCATCAGCTCGATTCACAACGCCTTGTATTTTTACAAGAGAAAACGTGAGCGTGTGAGTTGCAAAAGTCGATAAGCCGAAATAAACCGACGGCCCGACCATTGCTGCTGATCGCTTTACGACTGTAAAGGGACTAGTCCCAAAAGAGGAATAGCCGCAGAGAAACATAGCGTGGACTCGTCGTACATATATAGGCCCTCGTGCGAGCGCGAAAACTCGTTATTCGCTTTGTATACCGCGGTGTTGTGAGTGCGCACAGGGACTAGAACAGCCACACTCGTATAATGCGCTCTCACTATACTCGTCTTCGCCCGAAAGTTTTAAAGTGAATGGTACTCGTGACCTGTGTGTGTAATAAAAACACGCATTATATCGCGTGGAAGAGCAGAGGCATGCCCAGGGAGAATCGGTGATGGAGTAAGTTTCAACTAGTTGGCGGCTAGCCCGAAAGATTTGTTGCGCGCACTCTGAATTTTCTCAGGATTGTTTGATTACTCGGGAGATTACTGTAGTTGCGCATTTGCGAGTAGCAAACTGAATAAGCTTTGCTTTCCACGATGCGTTTTTAAAGGCTTTGTTTATTGGTATATGTGAGTGTACCAAATTAGGTATATAACGCTTATATTTTCATTGGTATCTTTTTTATTCATGACTAGATTGAGGGTAAAATCTCCCAATATGGATCGTGCGTACATCTATTGGAAAGTAATGTTCGATACAGTGTGCGTAAAATGCAACTTTACGCATTTCATAATTTTTTAAAGTTGCCATTTACCTCCACTCGTGTGATTGTCACCTTTGCTTTACTCGGGCAACCATATACTCGTACGAGAATCAATTTTTCCGTACTAGTAGTATCGAAAACTAATAATTTATTTTAATCAGCTCGGAATTTATTGACTAGCCCACAAATAATTAATTAGTCGAATTCACTACTTTGCACATGGACTTCTTTTACCTGTGCCAAGAAAAATGTATTCCAATTAAAAATTATTATTTATTTTTTAGCAAAAGATACTAAAAGAAATGAAAAGCTTATATTATATGGACCGCTACTCTAAAGTTTTGTAATATGGCATTTTCGTGCGCAATTAAGACTCAGAATAATTCTTTTATTGATTTATTACTGTTTCTATTTTTTGAATTAAATAAATATTTATATGATCCGTATTAGGAGATAATTTTTGTCAACAAAAATGAAAGCGCTTTTTTAATATATCTATTTCTTTTAATTCCATTTCGAATCAATTAATCATTGTCATTCGTTGAAATACCGTTTTTTTTTGTTTTCATTTTTTATAGAGTTTCGAACAATGAGGTAGTTTACATAAGGAGCCTTTTAACTTATTGAATTCATATTTTCAAACATAACACTGCAGCGTTTTTGTAGGTAGACAAAAGGAGCGTATTTCAAGAAACGAGGAAACACGGAAGTCGAATGAAGACTCACGTGTGTCGAACGCTCATGTGCATGTATTGTTTGGACGTCACATAAAACGTGTTGCGTGTCCACCAGCCATAATTTATCGGTTCTCCGCAAGACAATTATTGTGTTTGCATTTGAAGGAGGTCATGGTGTCGAGTGAATTTTCGAAGGGGAACAGTTCAGCTGCCCCGTTTTACTTATATATCTTACACAAAGTTGTTTGAAGCACATGCCAAAAGTATTGAGACGTTTTTCTTAATTTGCTATAGGTTTTAGCGTGCAATGCGGTCTGGTTGTGTCAAGATAATATAAATAATACAAATCTTCACGATGAGTGATTTTCTATTAGTAAACACGTAAATTATGCAAGCGTATAGCTATGTCACATGCGATACAATCATTCATCGCGTTCACAAGAATGTATATTTGCGCTATAAATGAACTGATAGCTTGTAATGCGCATAAAATGATACTTTGTATACTATATACCCTATAGCGATGCAAACATAGTTTACGAAAATTTGTCATTCGCTGTTATACAGCGATCAATTCTCACCCCCTGTGCGTCACATAGAAAAGAGAAATAAATAAGTGTCATCGCGTCCATGAATAAAAATTCCTAGAACTTAAGTCCCCCTTGCCACGGAAACTGAGCGAAGAAAATAAGCAACACCCAAGCGAAGAAAGCGAGCGTATAACCCGAAAGAATCCCCCGAAATTCTCACTTCATTTACTCGACGCCGGCGAGCTTTCCTCCCCCGCTGTATTTTCTTTCGTCGTCAACTTTTTTCATTATTCTCTCTCTCTTTCTCTTCTTAGTCTGTTGTTGGAGGAGGGAATGTGACGCGTATAGTCTTATACAACTAAAAAGATCGCTCATCGCGCACTATTTTTCATACACACCGTCACTCGGCTTACTTATTTTTATCTGCTTCATTTACCCGCGTAATAGACTCTTCCACTTTTGGTAACTTTATCTTATGTACAGCTGTGTGTTCGATACTCTCTTTCGCGCTATTTAAATTACTTGAATAATGTTACGTTGTGAAACACGAAGAACGTATAACTGTTACAATCAATTTCCACTTCGAACGCTAAAGTCAAAGCCTCATGCTTATTCATAACCGCTACTTAATTGATTCGATCAACATTATTACACTATACTGGTTAATTTAATTATTCAATTCAAGTACTCGTAAATGTAGACTGCATGTTGGCATCAAAGTCCTCTCCAGTGTTCGATCAATACCTAAAACATGTCAACGTACAGCAATCATTTTTCTCATATTAAATGCCATGACCTATAGCTGGCTACTTCGTTAATGCGTTATTCAAAACAAAACTCGATCTATAATGTCGCATTAAACGTGACGACTGGAAATGCTGTTGCGGTATCTGATATAACGCAAAACTTTCGGTCAGTTCATGAAAAATAACAGTGCTTACATACGTAATCCTATAATGCACGTCCACCTTCCCCAGCGGTGGTAAACAGCCCTTATTCTTCTAGCCCTCCAGTAACCGCTACGCTATGCAAAAGCTCGGAAGCTCGATGGACCTCATAGAACAGCAGTGCACGTTGCCGCCTCCATCGCATATAGGAACTGCGCGTTCCAAAGCTCGCAAGCGCGTGCCAGGCTGTTCGCATAAACAGCACCTCTCTGTATTATACACCTCGACAAGAGTAAAGAGAGAGGGAGAGAGAGAGAGAGAGAGCCACTAGCCTTGCAGCTCGTTCGCGCCTCGACGGCAGGCCGCAAATCGCGCCGGTACTGCAGCCTTCGCCATTTCACGCGCTACGGGCTCTAGCTGCTGTGGAATTTATGTCGGGTTAGATGGGCGAAGTCGCGCCGCAAACGCACTACCGGCGAATTAAGAGAGAGGGAGAGCCAGCTAGAAGAGAGCTGGAAAGCTGCGAGCTGGGAGATTTGAATTTAGGTGGTTTATCTTGTGTACCTGCACGAGTAATGGAGGAGGATGTTGGAAGGGTAATTTGCGAGCTCTCGCCTTCGCTTGGCTTCTTTAGCTCTGTTGTATTAGGCGGCCGCTTGTGTGCTGTGCAATCGTTCTTGTAGACGTGCTGAAAATCGCCTGAACATTGTTCTAATTGAAAGTAGCAGGAATAACATTACTATTTAAATGCTACTTTCTTTAATCTTATTATATGAACTTTACAGTGTCAAACGTGATTGATTGCTGTATCCATAAAATCGACTTTGTTAAATCCAGTGTTTATTATAGAGAAATTAACATTCGATCTATATTTGACACTATCCCTCGGTAGTTATTCAAAATTACGTAGGTATAAATCATTTGGCATTTTTCCGTCTTCTGATAAATGCTGATATTACGTGTCTTTTTATTCAGTTTTTTATCTCTGCCTGCTGTGATAATATTTTTAGAATAGTGTAATTGTTTATAGGAAAAAAAAATAATAACAAAAATAAAAGTAAAGGAAATAAATTTAAATGCGCGAGTTTGATTGAACTCTTTTAAAATGAAATTGGAAACTATATTTAATTAACTTCAAAGATATGCAATTTCGTGTTACGTTTTGAAAAGTAATTTGTTGCGCGAAAATTATTTTTACTGTTGGAACAGTAAAATAATAAATAAAAATATCATATTAATTATATGAGTCAATAAATTGGAAAATCAACTTTATTCGAAAAAACGTATAGTACTGAGTATCCGTCGATCCGTCGTTGACGTCTCAACGCAAGCCCTATACATCAGAAACATGTTTTTACATCAAACGATGTTTCTCTCATACATATTCTATTTAAATATTTAATTTTCTACAGTTTACTATCGTGAAACAATTTAACAATTACATGCGCGAATAAGATCAAAATAAAGTAATACTATGTAGAGTACGTTACACAAACATTACTAGATATTCAGATTATAGAAAAATAAAAAAATTGAAATTCGTATATTTATCTTTGTTTTCATATACTATACGGTATAACAATGAATGCATTATTAACTTAAGCACGAAAACTTAAGAATAATGTGTTTTTAAAACATTCTGTATATACACGTATTGCGCAAGAAACGCAGTAGCAACCCTTAATGTAAGTACGTAATTAACCAAAGTACATTCAACCTATTTACCAACTCGATCAATTATAGCGTCGAACCGTCAGGAAAAGGAGTGAGTATCCGTACTGCTTACAGTACATAATAGTCAGTCGAGTATAGCTACATCGATTACAAAACTTACGGCGTGTAAAACAACTCGTGCGGGAGTATATCAGCAACAGCGGCGGCACAACATCGTATAGCTTTTACGCAGTCGGCCGCGGCGCTGGAGGTTTTTGTGCGCAACCGTTGCCTCAACGGAGACCACTCGAGCCGATGTTGTTATGCAACCACGAATTTTGGGCGTAACGAGGAGGCCGCAAACCCTCGTCAGCCCCATCGCTCGCCGCCAACGCCAACTTCACGCTCTTCATGTTCTCGTTCGCTATTCTGTAATTATCAGCTAGCGTACACAGTATATATACGTATATAGCTGCATGCCGCACACACAATAGCATTCTGCGTCACAATAGTTGTCGTGCGTCAATATTTTTTCGTGTCTCATTCGCACGTATATGTCTCTATGTGTATACGCGTTGGTGAATTCCAACTATTTCTTTAAAACGAAAACACTTTTTAATCTGAATGCGAGGCTGTGTTCAATCAATCTACGTGCAATTCGCCGAATTCATTTCGATGTTTTGTTTTATATATGAAGGTATAAAAAAGCACTTTTGTTGAGAAAAAACTCGGTAGCTTTTGTAAGAGAACAATGGTTTTCACTATATTTTGAATGATGCACTATACGACTCTTTAATAAAGTACAGTGGATTCTTATACCATAATTTTAAGAAATCAGTAATTTAAAATTTAACATATCATATACTCAAAATATATTTTCTGGGCTATGCTAAAATGCTGTAAATATTGAAAAGGATAAATTTTCAACAATTCCATTTTGATAAGTCAAAACATTACGATGCTTTTGCTTGATAATTATTTTTTAAGTTAATTAAATAGCTTGCATTCATTACTCTAGATGCCACCTTGAATAGCTTCAAAGGTAGATTCCGCAAATTTTTCAAGTTTATTCATCAAATTCCCAAAAGCTCATTCATCCTCAGCTTGTTTTCAGATATACGCAAAGCTATACGAAAATGCGCTCAGCTCACCTTTCTTTCAAATTCTCGTTAGTCTCTAAAAAATTAAAGAGCAGAGCCATAGAACGAAGAAGAACAATAGTCTTGCAAGCAAAACCCAGCGCATCTCTTTCCTTTTACCTCCATATATATAATTATAATCTGGTGGCGATGCACTGGTATATTGCGTATCATCCCGAGGCCGCAGCTAAAATGCAAAGCGACTCGCTCTGAGATTATACCAAATCGCGCGAGCGACCGAGCTTTAAGTCTTGCTGCAAATGAGATACAAATGGCGTCATCCGACTCGACCCCAGCGCAGAGACGAGAAGGAATAACGCGAATAATTCCACGTCCCGACGAAAACCTCGCAGTAAAAATCCGCGTATATATATACATACACATATACACTGCACCGGAGAGACATTGTAACGACGAAGTGTACAAGGATAAGGAAAAAGGCATCATCCAGACGCCAGTCTTAAAAAGGTCTTGGCGCGACGCTTCCAGCCCGGCTATACTCACTGATACCACCGGAGCTAGAGACAGTGCGAGAGGAGGAGAGGAGCGACAGAGGGATGAAAATGTAAAATGTACAATGGAATCTTTCGAAGTCTCGCGGCAACGGCGGCTGCATTGGCTCGCGCGAAAATAAAGCGGCGAGGGAAAGAAGAAGTGAGTGAGAGAAGGGTGCAGGAAAGAATGCGCCTGAGGCACTTGGGTAAGGCGAGGAAGAGAGGAGAGGGAAAGACTGATAGGAGAGAGTGAAAGATTTAGTTGTCAGGCATCGGTGACACTCGAGAAACGTTCCTCACTTGAGCTGCTCTGCCATCAATGCATTCTCAGTATACACTTGCGAATCGGAAATGAGCAGTACGGGTGTACGTAGAAATATGTGATAGTTTGTTCAGTTAGTTGGTTAATATTGTAAACAGCAAATCTTTTTTATTTCAACAAACAGTTTCATATTATTGTACTCTCTCAGTTTAGTAGTCCAAAACAAACGTGATATTTATATAAAAAACTAACTATATTCAATCATCGCGGAAAAAGATTATTTATTCCAATTTCACGAGCGACATTTGATATGTTTGTCGAACAATTGAATATAAGGCAATATATCGAATCGATGTAAAATTAAACAAAAGAACTTATTTCTATAGTAAAATTTGCTTCCAAAATAAAGTATCAAAAGTATCAGGCGTTATTGCAGCAAATGCGGACCGAAGATTAAATTTACATCGCGAAATATCTGTAATGGATTTTCCCGAATTCGCGTTCTTTCTACTGCTGACACGATATTATGGAAATTAGTGATTCGTAAATTATAGCGATACGCGCGCACTCCTGAAAGTCGATTAAAAATTCATGCCGAATCAACGAGAGCGAAAAACGCGCTTATCGCGGTCGTTATCGCTTTCCCGTCAGTTTTGCGCCTGCTCGATTTTTCTCTTCTTTCTCTTTTTCACTACCTCATTTGAAAAATTCATCATAATCGCATATATGTTGCATCGCTTAGTGAAGGTGAGCTTTTTTTATTTGTATTATTTATTTAATTAAAGCGCTGACGCGATGCGTCATTATTATATCGAATTTATTGCGACGAAAGATAATAAACTGGATATTTCTTTACCTCCAAAATCAACCAGGCGTATAGTCACCCTTTCAGGAAAATAACCAGAAGTCAAGAGAAAAAGTATCATCGGAATCCCTGCGACTAATCGTCGTGGAGCTCACCACCGCTCCGATTTTCGCCACAGCCATCACCCGGCGTCCGAAACTTATTTCCCGTGGGTACTATGATTCGATTGGACAGGAGAAGAAGCCAGCTGAAAAGGACGATGACGCGGCGTCCGGGCGTTTTCTTTATGCGCCTCTTGCTTCTTTACAGCAACACTGCCTCGGGCACCTCTGTATATGACCCTCTCGAGATCGCGCGGTGACTACGACGCCGACAACGACGGAGGCCATATACGTATATATTTTTCGCGCAGCCATCAGGGCTGTCGCGAAGATCGACTGCGAGACAGCAGCCATGGGAGTATACGTATATACTGTATTATATATATATATA
>UCOJ01000554.1:0-87651 GCA_900474305.1 Cecidostiba fungosa
ATTAGTACTATGTCGGAGCCCAGTCGTATTGTGGGTTTCTCGTATCCCCCTGGTTGTCGGGTGGCGAACTACTGTGGCGTACTGTGCGATATACGCACCCGCTTGCGTATTCGTCACACTCTAAATGCTAATTGATCTTCACACTCACCTTCCTTATAACATTTTTATAGAATATAACAATTGACTATAGCTATATCTATATAATAATACATTATTGAATGACACCATTTTTTAGATCTTCTTCCTATCATATATATTTCCCTCAATTGAGCAAACCTATCTACACCACCCATTATTTTGTTATAAGCCTGGATCGTAATTGGACAAAATATAGGAAGCTGAGATCCATCTTTCAGTTTCCGAGTGATCTCGACAGTTTCCGTAGGATTGAAAGCTGACGTCAACATTGTGACTGGTTTCCTGTCCATCCATTTGATCGCAGAAATACCTTTTTTGATTCTATAATTGAAATCTCCTCTTTTCATTTTCTCCTTTGCTTTCATCATTTCTGGCAACCCTTTCCTGTTGTTTCGAACCGTTTCAACTGAGTAGATGCCTTTATAAAGAAGCTCTTCAAGTTGACGGAAGTGAAAAAGTTATCGAAAGCTACCAAATATCCAACCCCCAGAATATTCGATACTAAGTTCAAAACTACACGTTCTCCAAGTGGATTTTTCGACCCATCTCTTGCTTTTCCAGTATAGACCTCAGATTTGACTACGTAACCTGTAGATGAGTCAGCCAAACACCAGACTTCGAACCCTCGTTTTATTGGCTTCATTGGCATGTACTGAATAAAAGAGGACCGGCCCGAGAAGGGGATCATTGACTCATCTACAGAAACGGTCTTTGAGGTGTTATAACTCTTATTACTTGTTTGGTCGATCAACGGTCTGATTTTGTGGAGCTTGTCGTAGTTTGGGTCAGTTCTTGGGAGCATAGAATCATTATCATTAAAATGTATCATTTCCGTCAGCTTAGAAAATCGAGTATAAAGCATAATATTTGCAACACAATCAACTTTGAGAAATGGATCTGCACTCCAATAATTTCTTACTCTTGGCAATTTGTGAATACCCATAAGAATCCACATTCCTAAGAAAGCTGAAACTTCTTCGTTATTCGTATCATGCAAATTCTTACTCTTTTTTTGAAATGCATATTTATTAGTCTCAGTTACTACACTGTCTAAAAGCGAAGTCGTGAAAATATGAGAAAATAAAAATGATTCGACATTTTTCTTCGGTATTGGAAGTATGTTGATAGTTGAAGGTGAATCAAAAAAGTCCTAATCTACACCAAAATTGCCTACATTTCGAGTCCATTCTGAATTCAAAGAATCACTGTCATCATTTTCTGAGTCATCCAATTCTGATGAATCACATTCATCTGCATCGTCAGTGGATTCATCTAAACTAAAATTCGACTCTTCGGGATTGACTGGTAGATTGTCTTTTTTGCTACGGGCTCTCTTGGCCATGTTTATGAAAATTTATTCTAAGTTTTTTTTTCGATAAGAACTCAATTTGATCAATTAAGAATCTTAATTGCAACACTAACACTCGTTATTCGTTACAAAAATATTGAAACGTTATGAAAATTCCGAGGATTCCACATGACACTGAATATTGAAAATGCGTTGCTAAACAAGCTTTGTAAATTTTTTATCCAATAACCGTAAGACGAATTGGAGAAAACGAGGAAAAATGTTATACAATAGTCTGAGCAAAATGCGTATTTTAGTTATTCAGTTGAGTTGACGAGAAGCGTAATTATCCAATACTATGAACAAGATCAAATTACAAGGATCGGAATAAATTCACAGGGAGAAAGTTATTCTGAGCATGAACATGACATCATAAGATGAAATCAGTGTTCTTGCAAATTTTTGACGCCTACTAATTGCTGAATTGAATTTTTAAAAAAACTGAAATGAATATTTATTCAAAGTAATGAATCAGCACGGCATTCATTAGTGAACATCTAAAAAATGCTCAGGACATTTGTGAAAAGGTGCATGGAAGGTCTACTATGAATGTGTAGAAGATCTTTCTTGCATTTCCGAAGGTATGTGCTACAACTAAGACCGCATTCGCTATATTGGATCCGCCATCTTGAATTTTCAAAATCTGACTTCGGATTCGGATTCAGCGCGGCTCGGGACCACTTAGAGCATAATCAGTTTCCTACTCATATGGCTGCAACGCTTATGTGCACGAACGGAATAGACGGTAAATAAGTCTGCGTTATTTTCAAAGTTTATGAATTTTTTACTCAAGAAGTAAGAGAGATATCGAAAATACACCAAGAACAGTTTCTATTTGTGTTTTCACGTAGAATACGAAAAAATTTCCGCTATCTTGAATTTTCAAAATCTGATCTCAGATTCGGATTCAGCGCGGCTCGGGTCCCTATGAAATATAAACAGTTTCCCCGCACCATAGCTGTAACTCTTATATGCATGAAAGGGATAATTTTATCATTTTCTCGATAAAAATACTTTTAAAGTTATGTATATATTTTGTACGTGAATCTACTGAAAATTTGTTCTCCCGGTCGTCCAGCTTTTCGGTTGGTATCGAGTCGACTTACTTCGTTGACGCTAACTCGCTGGTCGCTACCCTCTGGGTCAGCCAAGGAAAATTATGATATTTGTCTGTGCGATGCGAAATGTCAAGAATATCTCAGGTCTCTATTGGGGCGCGCGGCAAGCTACTCTGTTATCTATTGCCCGAAATCGTCACACCTATCCTCTATCTCCTGTGTCCCCCTTCCCTACTGCTAATAGTCTCCGAGTATATCGATGCCTGATAGGGAGAAGGACCTATCTCGCGCGCGGCTTGAAAAAGGACCAATCTCGCGCGCGAATTGAAGAAGGTCCTATCTCATAATTAGCTTGAAGAACATCATTTTCTATTTCTATAATTTTTACAGTGGTTGACTCAAGAAAATTTTTGAATCGGTTATTTTGTACAGATGAACTTCCTCTACAAAATAACCGATTCAAAAATTTTCTTGAGTCAACCACTGTAAAAATTATAAAAATTGAAAATGATGTTATTCAAGCTAATTCTGAGATAGGGCCTTCTTCAGCTCGCGCGCGAGATAATAGGTCCTTTGTCAACTCGCCCGCGAGATAGGTCCTTCTCCCTCTCAGCCGTTGAAATACACTTCTGTCTTAAATTTTAAGTCTCTATTTATTATAGATTAATAGATATGATTGATAATGTAATGCAGAACGAACAAGTCATGTCACTTGTTTGGTTTTTTTCACAGCCGCAATACTTTTACCTTTTGGTCTAACTTGTAATGTTCTCTAAAGAATCGGTATAATATGTGTATCTGAGTTAAGCAAAGAGTAATCGTCATTATTGAAAAAAGTGACCCAGTTTCCTTTTCAAAATTTCAGTATCCCATGTTACTACTGGGTCGAAGCTTAACCGGCCTAGGCGTCGGTGTCTTTACGATTCTCATCCCCCTCTACACTTCGGAGATCTCTACCCGTCAACATCGCGACCCGCACCTCATCTGCTTCCACATGATGCTCGGCTTTGGGATCGTCTGTTCCTACGCTTCAGCCGTTTACGTGTCCAGCTTAAACTTCGACCTGATACCCTTACAGGTGCACAGTGTCCTCTGTATGTTAGCCAGTCTACCGGCTGTACTCTGCTGTTACATCCCGGAGAGTCATCTGCAGAGGCTTAACACCGATGACTCCGAGGCTATACGACAATTGGTCGAGAGGGAAAACGGTGATATCGGCGATGACGCGGAGATGGATAGGGAAATTGAGAAGACAAGGAAGCTTGCGAAAGCTCTGCAGCAGCCACAGGTAATGTCGGATGTAGTAATGAATTGAGAATCATGTAGAGGTATTTTTTTTACGTGATGATGTGTAAATCAAATTGGTTATATACATCAATCGAATAAATTAAAATTAACCTGACACGTGTGCTCGAAATTGCTCCAGGCTACCTAACTGTATAAAATACTCGATGTTCGAAGTATATCCTATTAACGACAATCTGATCTCGAATATATACGGCAATGGTTCGATAAGCGCTACAGTCAACGTCCCGATAACTATACATACACGCCTCCTTCCACTGAACTTTCCAACCGCTGGCAATACGTCGCCTGCAATAATTTTTAATACGCTCTTAAACTTCCTCGTAAACCGTCACGATCCAATTAACCATAAAAAAAAGTTCGCATCGAGCTCATTCAAAAGATTAAAAAACTTTCGTCAATTTTTTCCTCTTATACACCCGCCACTCTTCTTGTTTACATCTCGCGTCAATTCCACGACCTCCTCTCGGCTCAATAATTGAATTCGTCTCGAACGAAATCACGTATAACACAGCAGCAGCAGCAGCTCTGTTTACAAGGTTTTTTTAGCTTGCAGAGCGAGATAAGCACGCGAGAGAGTGATCAGCTGCCGGATTAGGTTTTTCAAGACCAAGTGTTATGAATATATACATACAGAGTACGCTCGAGAGAAAGGCCAGAGCTTTTCATTCGAGAGATCGTGACGATACACTGCCGGAGGGTAGAAGCGATCGTCGAGACGATTTTGCCTACTTTCAGGGGAAAAATTAAGTCGTTAAAGCTAACTTTTCTTCGACGAGGCAAAAATAACAGAATCGCACGCTATGAATGTAATTAAAATATCGCGGGGAAACCGCGTCCGCGTAAAAACAACAAGTGTATACTTTCTTAATTAATGTGAGCGCACGCCGCGTAATCTCATTAATTATTCATTTCTTACCCGCGCGCGCGCTCGTGGCTTTGTTGATAAAAATGTCGGATCGAAGAAAGCGGCCTTTCCTATATTATAGTCTTGTAGCTAAGCTTCGTATAGGACGTTATTCGGTTATATGAGGATAAATTCAGGCGGTGGTTACGGTTAATTAAATTCTATTTATGATTTTGTGGTATCTGTCTTATTGGTAGAGTCGAGACAGAAAATTTTGAGAAGCATTGATTTATGTCATCTTATTACAGAATTATCCGATGAACAAAATTAACGTAAATGTATTTCAATATAAAAAGAAACTCAGACAGTTATAGCATGAGCGGCTCAAGCAGCAGGCCAAAGAAGGAAGCCTAGAAGGCAGTTTTGGCATATAGGTAGTACACCGCTATATATATATTCTGCGGGCAGATTGTGATGAGGGAACTAGAAAAATACCTGTGCGCCACCTATCTTCGCTAGCCAGAGACTAGAGAGCCGTATGGGTACTTCAAGCGGTGGGAGAAAGGCCAGTCCAAAATCTGTTATACTACCGCGTGCAAGTATACACTAAAAGAAAAATCGCTCTACGTTCAAAAATGTTAATTCGAGTTCCAAACACTCCGCACGCTAACATCGATCTCGCACAATCGAGATGGCAAAGTTATGCGAGGAATTTGCACAGTTCGCATCGAACCTTATGTTACAGTCGAAACTCGCGGCATACCGGAATTACTAATTAGTTACAAGTTCGATGCCAGTGTTGCTTGCTTGCGGCTGCACACACGTCATGTTTTTATAATTCAAAGTCGGTGTTTGCGTAAAACGCAATCGTAAATTGTTATTGAAATTTGCACCGAAACCAAGTTATATGTATAGCGCAATTTCGATATTTGCCGGGTGAATTATGTAAGCGCGCGGTGGCACGTATGACGACTGTCACGTAGTTGTAATATAACGTGTAATCGATTTATGATTCGAGGATGGAAAAAGCTGGTTGTGGGTTATGTTGACGAGTGTGTTTTGAATTTATGAAATTAAAACAAGATATTTCGATGATGTCGAGACGAGAAAAGCTGCACAAGAAGTTAGATAAATCGATTTTCAGATCAGCAGACAGCCGTGTCCTGAGAGACTTCGGTAAATTAGTCCTTTCTAGTCTCTAAAAAAGTCTCTTTGATAAATGGTCGCTTTTCTGCGCTAAAGTTGATAAATTGTTGCAATACTCGAGTCGATACCGGAGCTGCACATGACCTCCAAAGTAATGTATTGTTTCCTATCAAGGCTCCCAATAACGCACCGTGTAACCGAAACTAAAATCCGGACACCCTCGGAATTAATTTATTTTACAAGCTTCTAAAACTCGGCGATAAATTCCTCATAAAACAAGTCAATAGTAGAAATTTAACGCGTGTCAGAGACGGTAATAAACAGCGAGAACGAGGCATCGACGAACACACCACACGTACACGCACACATCCTCGTGTTTATCTCCTGCGGCAAAGGGACGAGATCCACCGACAAAGAGTACATGCAAACAGGGGATGAAATTAAGGGCTCTCGAACATCGTATAGAATTTTTATTGCGCTCCTGGCAAGAGTATACAGGCTCTTTGATTATACGCGAAAACGCTGCGCAAACAACTTTCGATGCTGTATATTTATTAAGTAAATAAGTAAAGAATACGATGTATTGAATTGACTTTATATATACGAATTCTCCTTTTTCCTTTATCGGTGTTTCCAGAACCGACTAAAACTGCTGAGGGACGAGAGATTCTGGCGAGTCTTCGCGGTCGTTACGTGCGTGACGGTCTGCCAGCATCTGAGCGGCTCTTATCCGGTCACCTTCAACGCCTTGACTCTCATCGATTTCACAGGCTCGAGCCAACTGACGTCTGCCTGGCTGAGCTTCGTCTGCGCCAACTGCCAAACCCTCGGCACGAGCCTTGCTCTGGCTCTCGTCAGTCGACTTGGACGTCGGGTTTTGCTGACCACCTCTGCTGGGCTCATGGGACTTGCTCTAATTTTATTGGGTGTGTAGAGTATACAAGTCGTACACTTCTACCTGTGTCGTCGACCATGTCTCAGGGATAATGTCGAGAGACACTTTCGAGGATAGTTTGAGTTTTGAGAGAGAGATGTATTATAGATCGATACGTTGATACTATCTGGAAAATGTTTTTCTCGAAATTTCTTGAACACGCAGGATGCAATTTGCTATCAAACTGTTTTGCAGTTTAATTTGGTAATATAAATTCTGAAAAAAAACAGGTTGTAGTTTCAGCGAAAAATCGTATTCTTGCGGTATTGAAAACCATTTTCAGAAATTTTCAGGTTTTTCTTTTCATACTCTGAGCTCATTTTACATCGACGCAATATGTAACGAAATAAATTGTTGTACTTTGATGAATGTAGTGCACGTAATTAACAAACCGGGCTTTATTGCTAATTGCATGTCCATTTTCGGCTCTTTCAAAAGTAAAAACAAAAGCCGTTGATGCAGATATACAAATGTAAACAAGCGTATGAAAATTCCAGGTAAATATTGGAGATTTAATGGAAATCGTATTGAACAAAAAAAGTTGACCTAATGGAGTACAAAAATAACAAGGCAATCGATGTGATTCAATGCAAACTGCTTTTAAACCCCAATTTCAACGCAGAGAGTGTTTTATGAAATTGTGAAATAAAATTGTGGACGTGTTTCTACATTTACATAGTAATTATTTCCAAGTGGACTTACTCAGCTTTGATTTTAATGCCATAACGTTCATGTCAATCTGGGCAGATTCTCTTTCTGAACAAGCCTCGGACTACACAAAGCAATCAAACTTTCCAAACCGATGACAAACTCATCTACCTCGACTCATCTCGCTCGATGCATATAATATCCAAACTTATACACTATGTTCTCGTGATGATTTTTCGGACAACATCACCGTCAATTCGAGAACTATCTCGTGTAACTTCAAAATTAGTCCTCCTAATTGCGTACATTCGAATCGATGACTGCCATGCTATCATCAGGATGATATTGTCAATTGTTATGTATAATGCAAATAGCTTTGTGGCCTCGACCTATTGCTACAATATTAATTACCCCGAGTGCAATGAATATATTTGCCACCTATCAGCATATTATTGTCCGTGCCTCGCTTAATTCGCAATTTCCAATATACAATACCAACTTTGGATTTTTCGCTAATTAGGTGTTGAGAAAATCATCAAACTTATTGATTTAAAAATCTTCAAATCAATAAGTTTGATGAGTTTTAATTAAATTTGTTGGTACCATAACTTACGTAGGAAAATGTACGAGATGAACTGAAATTTTACAGGCATATTTGTTACGTCTTAACTTGAAGCTGATTCACAATTTCCAACACACAAAATACCCACTCGGATCAGCTGTATCGATGGTGTATACAATTCGTATCCATGCATAATATATATCCAGTCGACATTTTCATATCGTTATTATTTCAGGCGCACGCTATATATAGTCATACTAGACATCAAACTAATCCGTCTATTTGTTCGCGTCGCAGGCTGGTTTATCATGGCACGAGAAACTGATCCCGACTTGAACTACAAGTACAGCTGGATGCCTCCCACCTGGATCGGCCTTTACTTCGGCTCCTATGGCCTCGGTTTGGCTCCTCTATCCTCGGCTCTGTTAGCTGATTCCTTTCCCATGGAGCTACGTGTACCAGCCGCCTCTACAATTGGTAAGCTAACTTTAGCGTTAATTAAAGACCCACTTCTGCTAACTGCTGCTGTTCGTTCGGGCTTTGTAAACAGGTAGATGAGATTGTTTTGCTGGATCAGTAAACAATGCTTCTTTTTTTTTAACTACTACTACTAGTACTTCAAGTAACCGTCATTATATTCCTCCCACAACTGTGTCAAACTCTCAAGTATTCACGATAAACAAAAAAAAAAAAAAATAGCTTAATCGAAAACTGATAAACAGTCATCACATCTATCCACTCCCCATAACTCACTTCGTCCCCCTTGTTTTTCCGCTAATTACAATAGCCGCGATCGCATATATCACAATACCGCGCACTTCTTCCCTCGAAAAGTTCGCCTAAACTTTTTGCTTTTGACACGAGTATAGCCGGACTAGGCTGGTTCTTGTGTCTGGCTCTGAACTTGCAGCTGAGTACATTGCTGATGAACTTGGGCTTGTCCGGGACTCTGTGGCTGTTCGCCGGATTCTGTTGGCTCGGAGCGAGCATCGCTGGAATCGCCGTTCGTGAGTCCGGAGGGAAGAGTCTCGCCGATGTACAAGAGGAGTTTCGGATTAGTTGATGCTATTTTCTCAGCCGGGTTATGGCTGATTAACCGAAAATCGAGCTATATGCTTGAGAGCTGAGAGTTCTGTAACTGCGCTATAGTGGCTTATGAATAATTTTGATCCGATGATTGGAAACTCTTGTTTGACTCGATTTCCGGAGTACTCTGAGAACTGTATGGATAACTCCTTGACGTTTGCGTTATAGGATGGTTATTTAACCGAACTTTGCTCTACAAAATTTGTATAATGAATACGTGAAATGTTTGTTCGTTATGATCGTAAGATGATCCTTTGGATTACAATAAATGTATCATCATCGAGTTTATAACTTGTTATTGTTAGACAAATATTTTCGAATAATATGCTGTTTTTTTTCGTTAACGAACTTAGAAGAAGACATTCTGGATACAAAGCTTGATACTATCATTGTTATACAAAGCTTCGATCGTTGAAAAGCAGAGCTCATATTGGTTTCTTTTGATGTCCGTCAGGCAACTTTGACTTTGAAATTTTACTCCGAGTTTTGCAAGCTTCTAACGGAAAATAATAACGAACGGAAGCTTTTGACTGTCTCGCATTTTTTGCATCTCATATAATCTTGATGAAAATATTTACAAAGGAGCTGTCCAGCTACAAAGAGCCATAAACATAAGGTATAATAAAAGCCGGTCGAAAGGACCACAAAAGAAATTGTAAAACATATTATTTTTTATTCCACATCGTAAAATAAAACAATCGTTCATTAAAATCGAAATCTGAAAAACGGTTCCCCTTTTCTATTAATTAAAATTGTTGTACTAAATTTTACAATAACTACAAACTAGAGCAAATAATCCATTCGCAGGCTACCAACTATACCTACACCAAACCATCAAACTTCCTTCAGAGGCAGAGAGAAGAACCAACACTCTTCCACATCCTATCCATCCGAAGCCGCACAAGCCACATAGACGAGCTGCAACAGTACCCTCATCGCTTCGCATTGTGCTTCAGCGCACTCGAGTCTCCATGAAAGCCTCTAATTGGAATTTCGCGAGCGATCCCAGAGAGAGCGTATATGATAATTGCGGACCTTTTGCTACTGCCGCCTCGAAATTTTCCCTGACGACGTTTGCAATTCGCGAAAGTGCGCCTGACGCTGCGCTCTCAGCCTTTGTGCGCCAGTTTCGTTTGTCTAATTTTGCGGGAGTCGGTTGTATGTAGGAGAAGGAATTTGCGAGTTTATACATGTTGGTAGAGAGAGAATTGATGATGATGCGGTTGGACGAGATGCGGAACTATCGGAAGAGAGATTGGCTTGTAATCTATCGGTGGTGAGTGAAAAATCGTTGGAGTTGCATCTACGCAGGTAGAGTTATTTGAGGATTTTAAAGAGGTATTTATGCTAAAAGCTCGGGGGGTTTTCAATGGACAAGTGCTTTCTTTTTTTTTCCTTTTTGATAAAATCATCAAACGCTGAAAGGAATCCTTAAGTGTCCTCGCTCTAATTGCCATACCATTTGCCGATCCAGTGATTGAATAGAATGGGAACAGACGAATATATATACATATCTGCTTTTTATTAAAGTTTTTCGCATTTATCCCTTAAGGTTGAATAGAAGTTCTCTTATTATATAATCCCGCGCTCATGCAGAATGCAAATTAAAATATTTCATGGTAAAATAATCGTGGCCTACATCTCAATTACTTGCGTTAGCATAAATTCCGAGTGGATTTAAATAATTTCCAGATTATCCTACATCACTTCGTAGAATAATTTTTCAAATACATATACATATTTTCAGTTTCTCCAATCGCGATCAAACTTTAAAATCTCATCTCGAAAAAAAAGCAAAGGACTCGGCTAATCAACACGGAAATTAAAACAATGCAGCCTCTCTCGCGCTTAAATTATCCAACGACGAAAAGTGAAAGTAAATTCAATCTCCTCAGCGCTCTCTCGAAAAATCGTTAAAACACATAGCTCCGAGTTCTCTTCCTCTTTTCTCTGGAGCATCGAAAATCCAGGCTAGCTACGATATTAAGCTCTCAGGCTTATCCTCTCGGCGGGAGATTGAGAGTGGGACCGAAGATTATAGCTCCAACGCGCATAATTATCGAGACGCGTTTCTTGTTCGGCAAATCCTCGCGTAAAAAGTCATCGCTTCGCTTTCGTGTCTATCGACGACGACGAGGAGGACTAGATTTGGATTTTCGTTCTCTAGTCTATATATCGCCCCGGAATTTCGCACTTCATTTGTATTCATATATACGCCTGAGAGGAGCTATACGCGGAAATTGAGATTTCGTCGCGAGTTCGCGTCCGTTCGTGTATTATATCGTAATTACGCGATCGTCGAGACACTGTGAACGTAATGGTCTGTGGAGAGAGAGGAAATTCTCTCTGGAAGCTGTGCTTGATTTTGACGGTTTTCTTGAATTTCCCTCTATAGTTTGGGTGGGATTGTGAGAATACCTAGTAGTCAAAGCTTTTGTTAATGATGTTCTGCTCGTATTATTCGAAAATGATACAGAGAGAGAACTCGAATGAATTGTCCTTGTTTTAAGAAGGTTGTATGAAATTTATAATTTAAAAAATTACACAAAAAGTTATATGTGGAAAATTTCTGTAAGATTGAATATATTTTAACAATAATCTTCAATACAACTTCACGCATAGAATGGCTCCAAGTATAAAATTAACATCCAACCAACAATATCATAATCTACGTACCTGAACAACTCATAACCGTGTATCAACCTAAACATTCCCTTCTAAACTTCAAAAACACGTGTGTCTATTATCCCTTCATATCACCGTACAATATATCCAGCCCACGCCCTTAGATGACATCAAACCCACGTTAGTTATCCCTTCACCTGCGTCATCTCAATCCTCCGCAAACGATCGCGCATATCTAATTAAATACCCGCAAAAATATCACTCACTCGCGTTTAATTCTATTTTCGAATGCACATAACGACGGTATGCGCATGAAGCGAAAAGGGAAGCCGAGTTGTAAAAGGGAGAGGCGGAGAGGAGAGAGAGAGTAGGCTAATGTGCGCTTCGTCGAGCGCCCGAGGCGTGTCTCCGCTCGGGCGGGCAATTTTCCGCGCGTTCGCGCGCGCAAAAGCTTCTCTCTGGGTCCTCGAAAAAGCAGCGCTGCATCGCGTTCCTCAAAGTGTTGTATTAGTTTATGCAAAATTCTGGGTCCACTGCTGCTGGACGGAAATTTATGGCGATGCGAGCTTTAGCTCGAGAGTTGATGAGTTAATCGAGGCTTTGTTTGTAAAGAATGTGGTTGTGGTGATATGCGGTATTTAAAATTGAATTTTGAATGGAATCTAAGTGCGCTTCGCGCACTCCTTATCATGTCATCAATTATATCTTTCCAGAAAGATTTTAAATTTTGATGCCTGCTGAACGCTAACAGTTTAAAGCGTTACAGGTTATGTAATAAAAATCGCGTTTCTAATTGGCGTTCCTAAATTCTTATACCAGGCGACCAATCTCATCAATTAAATGCTTCACAACAAAGCCCATCACTTTTTTAAGAGAGGATCGGGTGACTTGAAATAGTTGATTGAGTGAATATTGGGTTTATTCCGTTGTTGCTGTTCCGCGATATTTCGGAATTATTATGGACCTTCCGAATCAAAATTGTAAGCTTCTATAGGCTAAAAATTGTTATTAAATACTATTGTGAGTCTAAACTTAATTTTGATTTACGTATACGTATAGACGGCGATAACAAAACAGTTTTGAACTGACCTTTCCCCCACTGCTTTAACTGTCCGAGTCTCTGACCAGCGAAGATAGGTGGCGCATAGGCACTTTCCCATTTCCCTCATCACAATCTGCGCGTAGAATGTACATAATATATAAAGGTTGACAATAAAAGAAGAAAAATGGAGAAACCCATATTGGATTAAGTCTCCTTGCAAATAATAAAGGTTTTATTCCCTCTGTGTATACAAAGCGATGTATATTTATATAAGGCCTGAAAAAGCAGGGATCGCATTTATGGAGGGGAGCAGCAAATATTTAAGAGATGGACGAGTGACACATGATGGATTTCATTTTAAGGATCATCCTTTTTACGCGCACATATATACAGAGGCTTTTGTTTGAGCGTTACTGATGCTACTCTGGCATGTATATTCGCGTTTACTTGATGTACATAGGGGTATTTTTTCGCTACACGGGCGGTTTATTTTTAAGCGACGCGATGACGCGTCCGATTGTTCCCTGATATTTTTATAGACGAAAAATATTTGTTTGAGAAACGCCTGTCTGATGCTAATATAGTACTTTTTGATTTATACTTCTGGAACTGAAGTAATATGGAACAATAGTAATTCTGATAATATGTTACATTCATTTAGGCAACGTTCTATTTCGACATATGAAAAGGATTCTGGACAAAGTTTGGCAATACGCAAACAATAAAAAGCGAAAGACAAAACTTTTATATTTTATTGCCTCGTATATTACTGTATGAGTTTTCTTAGCCATTCTATTACGAACGTTACTAATGCGAAACGCCGTCGTCATAAGTTTTTCTAATCCGTTACACGACATTCAAGTATTTCCTTCCAAGCTCACTTCTAATTTTGGAAATCCAAAAATGTGCAAGCCGCGAGACAGCGATATTAAAAATTTCGTAGTTCACGTCGACGTAATCCACACCTACATACACGTCCCTTAAAATTGTCCACGATGCTAAATACACTCACAAGGACTTTCCCAGAATAACAAAGTCCTTGATTAAAGCTCCGCGAAAAAGTACACATATACATACACACCTGACGCCAACAAATACCTTTCCACGAAAACATTAGCCTTCGTGCGAAAAAAAGCTCTCCCAAACTTTTTCCGACGCCCACGCACTAGAGGCTTTTTGCTGTATCAACAAGTACATCGTAGCCACGTAATTTTTTTCTTCTTCTTTTGTGTGTACAGACAGCTGGTCGCGTCATAAATTCCGGGAATCGTTATAGGCGACGCTTCGATGATGGCGAGTCTATATTGATTTAAGAAACGATCCGCGACGAGAGGAAAAAAGCTGCGGGTACAGTCATATACACACACATACACAAGGAGTATATAATAGCGAAAAAAAGGAAGAGAGAAAAGTTTTCTTGGAAAGAGAGAGAGGAAAAACATAGGCGTCGGCGGGAAAGTGCGTGTTCGAAGCCCCTCGGGGGAGAAATCATTTTTTATACGGGGAAGCGTCGTTATACCTGACGGTCTCCTGATGACGATTTACCATCGTCTCTGTGGGTAGTATAGTAGTATGTACAGATATATATATATATATATATATATAGTCGAGGGGTGGAACCGACGACGCGTTGTGCGTAGGTATATACAGGTCGAAGGGAGAAATGTTCCCGGGGAGAGAAGGAAATACTGCGATTTCTCACGCCGCGAGAGTTTTAAAAACATTGCTGGCGAATTATAGCTATATACACTTGACACTGATGTATTCGCACTTTAATTCTTGGCGAAAAATAATTTATCAGTGATAAGCACATACACAACTCGATAATATACTATAAATAAAAACTATCGTCATCACCACGAATTTGCTGCAACACGGCAGCACAAATTCCCATACATTTTTCAGTAATATCTCTCAGCAAAAGCTAGTCTCTCATCCATCCCGACGTTTTTGCATTAAATATTCCATGAGCTACTTTTTCATCAAGTAGGCGTCGTATATATTAGGAACCCGGCGATAAAGACCGAGAGACTGAGAACTATATACAGTATATAGGGGAGAGTGAGCTGCTGCTGTAGCTCTGGCCATTTTAACACCGGGGTAGTACCGAAATAGCCGGATAGCGGTATAAATACGTGAAGGGTGCAGATGAGGAGGGCAGCCCTTAGCTAGCTCATAATCAAGGACTTTCTCGCCTCGGGTCATCTTTAGCCCTTATTAACTGAATTATTCCATGAAGTGTAACGAGTCGATATGAGGGTTCGAGTGCTGCTACTGTATGTCAGGAGAGAGGGACGACCATCAAAGGACTTTAAAACGGTTTTTGCGTTATTAAAAATGTTATTAGAGCGCTCGCTCTGAATTTTGTTCTAATATAACCTAATTCTTGAGTTATATTATAGGAGCGACACAAGGAATAAAAGTTTTCCGAACAATTTACTTTATTAGCTGTAAAATTATATATCACGTCAATTTTTTTAATTAAAAAAAAAATAACGTTTTGCGCTCGAGCGAGCACATAACGTTTTCGCTTTTGAAAGTTTTCCATCTAAAAAAATATCGCTCATTACACGCGTTCTATTTCGAGAATTAAAAATATCATCTAAAATTTCCCGCGATGACCGAATTTAATCACCGTTGTATATGATAAAAATAAAAACTTGCTGTTTCGCTCGAATATTTTCATCGTAGAGATGAGGTCATTAAAGAGAGATGTATCTCGAATCGGAGATTACGTCGAAACACGGCATAGAGTGATAATCACCGGGAGAATACGGCTGTATGTTTCGACAAATACGAAATGTAGAAATAAAAGAAACAAAAAAAAACGAGGCGTCGTTGCGAAGGTCCTTCTGATTATGGGATTCACGAGAGAGTTTGCGTGAAATTCCGTTATTAACCGCTGCTTCGGGACACAAAGCTGAAGCTTGATTACGGATAATTAAAAATGAGTTTTGACAATGACTCGCGCAGACGAACAGTTGGGTTTAATCAAGCAACGGGTTTTTAATTTCAGCCAGAGTTGTGATTTGTATTTGCTTGGTTCTTTCAAAGTAGATGATTTATTGTTTGCTTGATTATTGAGAGAAACATTTTTAATTTACTCAAACGTAGTACAATAGATCGAGCTTACCTTTGTTCAGACACGAAGCAGAGTCGACTGCAACGACGATCCTGCAACAAAGAAACATATTTCCGTCTCAACGAAATCCGACAAAACCATAATACATCCATAAAATCTAATTCAATTTCCCTGCTTTCTCTATCCATCCCTTTATATATTCAAACGATCCTAATACTATAGCGAAAAAGCTCAGCCAAACAACCGCACTACAAATTCCATCAAACAGCGGCAATTTCATCCCCCGATAACACACACAGCAGCTCAGCCTAACAAAATAATTACATCCGCTAATAAAGGCGCCACACAGCAGCAGCAGTGAATTCCAGATGACTATCTCGAGGCGTCGGCGCTCGCAAGGACTACAAAGGCTGCGCCGCTATATACACCCCCTCCGGCGCTCTTTACTTTATGAAGCCGGAAATCGTAAATAGCGCTCGCGAAGGCCAATGGCAAAGAGGCGTGCGTGTGCGCGAGATTTTCCGTTATAGGAATATATAGTAAAGAGTTTTCCTGGACGACAGGTGTTGACGGGAGCTTCGATTTGTCGCTGTGCTTTAAATTTATTTTTACAAGCTACGGTATTATGGTAAATATTTGCATGGACTTGTGCAAATATTACTCTCGTTACTAAAGTGCCTCGAATATCACCGCATATAGAGGCATTACCGCGAGGAGCGAAGCGATAAACGTCGAGGTTTTCCGTTTTATATCGGTCATACTTTACTTTAATGGCCCAGCTGCCCGGACAGTTACGCATTATTTCTCCGAGTGAATCTTTCCGAAAAATGTACATACCGTTTGTGAAATTATGTGCTACACAGTTTACGTAATACAACGGACTCTTTTGTAAACAAAAATTATTATCCAGACGAATTACCCTAAATTATACACGCCGAGCTTTCCGTACACGTCGCAAGCTCTACGACAATTTTCAAGTTGAACCTCCGATCCAAGCGAAAGCTCAGCCGTCGTCTATATAACAAAAACCAGTCTCTCTCACGAAATTCCCACCTGCGACGAAGGACTTGCGGAGAAAGTAAAGCCGGCCTTGAAATAATGCACACCTGTCGGAAGAACGACAAGGCCGATCGTCGATCGCCGCCGCCGCCGCGCACGTGTAATCACGCGAAATTACTCGATTATTATACTCTCTTGCCTCATGGGGCCTTCGACGTGAGGCTTAACTTTCGCGGTGTGGATATATAGCTACGCGATTTTCGGAAGACAAACTTTGATTTTTGTCTTCGCGTACGTGGATTTATGCAAATCGAAAACTATATGTTTGCGGTGGCTAAATATAAATCAAGGTTTCGCGAGGGTGGGTTTGATTATTTTTAGAAAACACAGTCAAGAGGAATTTACATGGTTGGGAAATGACGCAAAGTGTGTGTGTGTGTGTAGGCCGAAAATTTATTCGTTTTTTCGCTTGTATATGCAGCTGGTGTATATTTGTATACGCGAACTTCGCAGGGGTTTTCATTTATGCATCAGCGTATGATTTCGTTGGCTTTTTTGCTACTTTTTCATAATTCAGCTGTTTATTTTGCGGTTTCCAAGTGGAAAAGGTATTTTAAAATCCCTCGTTCGCCGATATTAATTTAAAAGCTTTATTCATCAAGCTCTAGTAATTTTCCAGTAGATCCTTCAACATCCTGTTAAAAATCCAATACAACATCGTCAAGCTTCTCGGAAAAACGATCAATCGCATGACGGATAAGCCTTTCGATACCCGACAAACAGACATTTTAGACACAGTAGACTTTCCAACAAAGCCGTGTAACTAAACTATCTCGTATATCCAAGAGACATCGCAATAACCCTGCGAACGAAACGACAATATAATCCATCAAAAGCACTTCTCCCCAGGTAAAGCAAAAATTAAAAGAAAATCCCTTAATAAGCTCTCCTTTCATCGCTCGCTGTGACACAATTTTTTTTCTCTTCATATTTCACGACAGACGAGATTTAATAAGCGCGGAGGATATAACGACGCGGCGACTAGAGAACAAAAGGGAAGAGCAGGTGCGCGTCTGGCCGATTAAGTAGTGCACGCGCGGTCCCTTTCGGCGAATCAAAGCGCGATTCACAGCTATTCTGTAATTGCGTCAATGCGCTGCATGGGAAATTTGCGGCTGCTGCTGCTGCTGCTGTGCGCTTGTTGTGTCCAGTACACGCGACACGACTGCTGTCTCTCGTATATATAGTTGTCTGGGGGAAAGGGGTAACGGGGGATGTCTTGGGATTCGTATTGTTGTTGGGGAGAGTGATTATTGTTGGGGAAATAGGTATTGAGCGACGAGAGAGGAGGATCTTGATTACGAACGGTTGATGAGGTAAGTTGTTGTGGGGATTATTATTGTTTGGTGTTGATGATATGGGAAAATTATTATTTTTGATGGATGAAGATTAAAACGGTTTTGTTATTTAATAGGTGGGAGAAGAGCTCAGGTTAGACTCGTAACAATTTTTAGTGAAGCTTAAAATTTTAACTTCAATCATATTCTCAATTTTCACTTTTTGATGAAGTGGACAATATTTGTCAAAGAGCCTAATCGATACACCGCAGCATAATAAAATTGGCTTTGCTATAGTATTGCGAAAAGAACATACGCTTGCATAAGAGACTTGTTGGAGGAAGTCCACATCCGGTGATGCATTCGATCACGTACAGTTTTTTTTTCGATTTCGACGACTGCAGTGCTGCATACAAAATCCAGGCCTATTTTTGACGCACGAATTAATAAACCTTGACACGAACAGTTGCTTTATTCTCGGCTGTGCTAAAGTTACAAAAATCATAAATAGGTATATGCAATCGAAATAATGCACATCACAATCCTCTTTGCTCCACATTGAAACTTACTTACTTACTCGACTTTCCTACTTTTCGTATACAGCAACTTTTGAAAAATATTTCTCGAAATTCCCGGACGCAAAAGGTAAAAATCTCTCGCAAGCATAAGGATAAACCTATAGATACCTAGCTCCATTCACACGACTCTGCGCCAGCGAAAATACCAAGTCGCGCAACATCGTCGCATCAATGCCCCAGCAAAGTGCCAATAAACGCGAGCTGAAAATCATTTTTTGCGTTCGCGCCTCGTAGCATCCGAGAGATCGAATAGAAAAGAGAAGGAAAAATCAATCCTTCGACTGATTCGCGGAGCCGGAAAAGCAGCTTCTTCCTACTGCTCTCTCGCGCTCCTTTTATTTCCGTCATTCCATTCGTATATCTCACTTTTTTTTTCTTCTTATCAAGAGAGAGCAAACACGGACGTGTGTACACACGCAAAGAGAGAGAGGGAAAATCTTGTATTATCCAGAGCCTGGTTACTTTCGATTTCGACGCGAGGCACAGCTGTGCGAGTTCGTGCCAATTTATATTTATTTATTCCATTCGCTTTTACGATAAGCCCATATTGTGTGTATCGAATTGGCCTGCTCGCGTCTTCTTTAGCGAGAGCTGTGTATGTGTGTCGAGGGCTGTGTGGAAAAAAAAATAGTAGGATTTTTTTTTGCTTCGTTGCTGGAATGTTGTTATTGAGATCGTTGGTTATGGGCTTGCAGCACGTTTTTTTCCTCAAGGTTTAAAGGGATAAGGGAACTGGGAAGAGCAAATATTGAAATTAAACTTGGAGTACTATAATTTGACGGGGTGGGAGAGAGTGAGATGTTTCAAAGTTGTGTGAATTATTCTGAATAGAATAGACTTCGTTATGGAAAAGCACGTACTCGTGATTCGTGAAATCAAAATAATTCATCCGCAGATAAAAGACGTGACAAATTTTAAATTCAATCTCAAAGTATCACCCAAAATTCAAACAGACTCATCCGAACGCTCGTGTCACGTACCACTTCAACACCTCAAAAGCAATCTCCACACCATCATCTAAACGTTTACTTTCATTCGCAAAGACACTTATACAACAAACCCACGCACAGCAAACTTTCTCACACAAAAGATACACACCCCTCGAAATTTCCAAGAAACACGAGTCCGAGAGAAAAGCCGCGATATCGACAATAAGCACAGCGATAAGCAGCCCCTCGAAAGAAAAAAAAAGTTTACACAAAGAAACGGCCTACGGAATAATAAAGTTCTTTTATCTCTCGCTGTTTATATTTCAAAATTCGCGGGGTAGGTAGCTGGTGAATATTCGTATACGAGATGATGATCCGATTAGGCGAGATATCGCATGAAGGTCGCGATGGGAAGGAAAAGCATATAATCTGAGTTTTCGAGCGAGAACCTGTAGCGCCTCATCGTTTGTCTGCGTCAGAGTTGACTGATGTTTCTGCGTTTTTCACGCTTGTTTGTTTGCCGGATATTAATCGATGCCTATTGTTACTGGGAGGTATAAGCTTCAAACTGAGAAATTGGAATGGATGTCTCTTATTTTATTTAAATAATGGATTACTCTTTCTTTCGAATGCGTATTATCACATCTTTCAGTCGATGATGCGTCTGACCAAACTCTACCTTTATCTACTTGACGAGTATGAGACAAGGCAATTATAGGTTATATAATAGAGACCGATTGAGAGCGTAACGATTTGCTGGAAATAAAAGTCATTCACGAGGGAACACGTATAAGGGTTCGATTATGGTAATAATTTGTAAAGCGAGTTTTGACGTTTCCCCCAGCTACGATAGCCAGCAATTTTCGCCCTTTGGAGTGCCTGACAGCGGGAAATTCAACTAATCAAATAGATGATCGTTCGGAAATTTGATTTTATATCAGCTGGAATTGACAAGTCTGAATTCGTAGCTTTCACGCTATAACGTCGTTTTCTCCTTGGAATATTACATGCTAGAACTTGAAGGAAAAATATTACGTTTAAATATTTTACAAAACACAAAAAAGTTTAGAATTACGACTCTGTTTTCATTTCGTAGCCGTGAATGTTAGGGAAAATCCGGAAGAAAAACGTCCCTAATAACAATAAATTAAAAACTAAAGGCTCCCACAAATTTTCAAAAAATACATATTTACCATCACGCCTCGCAAAAATCCTCGCGAGCGTCCCACCAATCAAAGCTTCTTATAATTCTCACGAGACAACAATAAAAACTCTCTCCAGAAGAGTATCCACTCGTATATAAATCTGGTGTCGCAAGGAGGTCCTCATCAGTCGTGAGGAAACTCTCTCAGCTGGGAGAAAATTGTCTTATCAGTGATTTATTGTTGCGTTGCACCGTGAGAGAGAAACACACGATGCAAATTTCGAGCGTAAATACCCGGAGACGTGGAATAACGAATTCCTCTCTCTCTCTCTCTCTCTGTCTACGAAAACTTCCTTCTGTTCCCTTCCGCTGTATTTACGCGTTCGCGTATAAATAGGTTAAAAAGCAAGAGAAGTATAGGTATAGGAGGAGAAACGAAGGAACGAAGTGGCGCGAAATGTATGTGCATAAATAATGCGACGGCGTGGCGGTAGTGGTGGTGGTGGCATTTAATAAGGGTAGAGAGGAAGTATAGCGCAGATGGCACTGCCTAGTATTTCCTCGAGTCGCGAGAGCTCGAGTCGATTGCCGCCGGATGCTGGATGCACGTCCCCCGGGTGAATCGATGGAGCGCCCCTCGTCCCCGTTTCACCCTTAGGCAAGAGCTGCTTTCTCTCTCTCTGTCTCTCTCCTACTTGCTCTTGGCGTATAGTTTCTTCCTTTCGCTTCACCGTCCTCTTCGCCGGAAAGAGAAAGAGAGAGTCTTCTTGCCTCGTCAGCTATATGTAGTCTGGTGTGTGCTGCGTTCTGTGTTCTAGTAGTCGTGTCTGGGGAAACCGTTTTTACCCATTGTTTTGTTTTGCTTTTATTCTGACGCTGAATGTCTCGGTGTACTTTGTTGGCTAGCTTTGGTCTAATTTTTTTTTTTTAGAAGAGGTTGTGTATAGGGAAATTTTGGATTACAGTTTCGAGGTTCTTAGTATTCGTAGATATTTGATTAATTCAACAAACTTTTTCAGAAGATGACTATATTTGAAAATATACAGACAGCTTTAATGCAGTCGACTAAATTTTCTTGGAAAAATAAAACTTTTCATCTGTGAGCTCAATAACATTATTTTAAAGAGAAGTGCGCGATCCTTGATGAAATGAATGTTTTTGAAGATTTTTTTTATGAGTAAATATTCCAGAATTTTAATTAAATTTTGTACGCTGTAAGAGGTGAACAAATAATTCAAAAATTTTTCTTGGAAAAGCAAAGGAAATCGTAGAAACCTGTTCAATTATTGAATCAAAAATATAAAGGACTAGAAAAGCTCTAAAATTATTAATTTCAATATTTTAGCTATACATTGCTCGTGTACCTCGTCTTCATTTTTCCAGAATTTTCCTCACGCTAATCCATGCGCCCTAATAAATTACGCAATTTATGTAACAAGTTCCGCGGAACATCGATTTCCCATTGAAAAGTTTGTGTGCGCATGAAAACGCTGGTTTTTAAAATTTATTTCCGAACTAAGGTTACAGTCCTTAACGAGTTACATATTTTATTTCCTGTGTGTATTTTTGCAAAATACGCTCTATCGATTTCCATTTTTTATTACACAGGCGTATACCAATTTTATTACCCTAATTCCTCCCTTTCTATTTAAATGCGTATCATATACAAAATACGTCTTTATTTTTTTTTTCAAAACAAGCTTTGAATTCTCAAACAATACTGCTCTCTTTCAAAATATATATATATTCATTCCACGTATAAATAACGTACGCTTTTTCAGATAAGCAAATGTACTCCCGAGTAATTTTGCTTTCGTCGAAGAAGAAAAAAAAAGAATCGTCTATTCAACCTACATCTCCATCCATCTATCTCCAACAAATGTCAAGCAAAGGTATAATCCCTCGTTTTTTTGTGCCCCCCTCAGTTCGCGATAATGCAATCAGCTCCAGACATCGATTTAACGCAAAATTTAACGCGCAAAACAGCGATAAGACTTCTTCTCGAGGGTCGACCGCGCGCGCGAAGTAGACACGAGCCGATAAAACACGTCGACTTTTTGCCGACGCAACCACAGGACCGCTTTATTTCGGCCGTATCTTCATATTCCGGACACGACGCGTTAATCACGTGGAGCCGGGACTCCCGAGAGGAGAGTATATATCTGCCGTCTTTTTTTCCGTGATGTGCCTTTATTTTGCCTTCGAGAGGAGATCAACGCACTCGCGAACGATTTCTCTTGGGGATCTGTATATCGGCATGTGTACATCGATGTTTATTTATGATATGACGTAGACGCTCTCGTGCGACTATGATTTATTTTGCAAGTTCGGTGGTAGGGAATAAAGAAAGAAAATTCTACGTGTTTTATTTTTAATACTTAAATCTCTTACTTTTTTATTCTAACGGTATAATTAATATCGCCATTATTTATTCAACTCAAAGCCACGTTACCCATCCGTATTTTCCCAGATTTATCGCCATCAGCTACTCCTGTATTTTCGCAACTTTTTTGCCCCTCGCGAGTCGTATATCCGTACAGGCAGCGGCTTATTTTATTATTTTCTTTTTGCTCTCTAGCTCGCGTCGTTCCTTCGTGTCGATATTTACCTGAATTTCTCTCCCCGACGCCGCTTTGATTTCTCGAGCGAGCGCCAGTTTGCTTATGGTAAAATACTTCTGGATACACTCGTCGAGTGTAAATAGTGAGCTTCGCTTCGAGTTTTGGTTGCGTTGTTATGCAAAATAACGAATGGCTGGAGTAAGAGGCTTGCAGATAAATTTAAAATTGGAGAAAAAGAACGTTCTTTTTTAAAATTAAAAAAAATGTACAATAATATATAAGATAAAACCGAGATTTTAATCGTCGCGGTTGTTTGTCTCTCTCTCACTGTGACTCGGATCCATTCCAGCAGATTAATATTTATCGGTACGCACACTCGCCCTTTCTCTCTTGGCCTCCGACGCAACCCTGACACACGCACATACATAACATGCATGTATACTATATATACCAGAGACGCGAGTCACGCGATCTTGGCCCTTACCTTCGTCTTTTTTGCATGTCCTCTCGTTTTCTAAGATTTTCCAGTCTGGTCTTTTGTCGTACGAAAATATAAGGTTCATCTCGGGTATGATTTTCTTTTTAAATACGTTCATTTTACGCGTAACTGTTCTCTCAGTGGTGCAGCTGTGTCGGGGGTAAAAGTAAGTTTTACGGCCGAGCTCCGAGTGTGTTTATGTGTCTGGCTAGGGCCGGAACGTTACTACTGGATTCTGTCAGTTGCGGTGATTTTTAGAGAGTATACTGTGTGTTCGCGTGCGAAGGGAAAATGTTTATAGGAAAAAGGGGGAGTTTTTATGTACTTTACTTTGTCGCTCATGAGATTCGGATGAACATTTTCGATCAGTGTTTATTTGACTTTCGTCGTAAAAAAATCTTTTCTAAACAGCAGAATTTAACTCTATAACGAGAGAGGAACTCATTAAAAAAAATATGAAGTCTGCTATAGGACAGATTGAACAAACTGCGTATAGAGCTATATAGTGGATTATTTTTTCCGTATCGCTGCTGCGCGAGCGCATGTAACAACCGCAATTACGGTAAAAGTCGAGGGATATCGCGGAGGGTATAGTTCTTAATAAGTGTCAGCGTCGGTGGTCGTACGCGAGAAGAGAAAATTAGCAGAGCACTGGATATCTCTTTTTTGCTTTGAGGAATTCCAGTGGCGTTAAGGTTTAACATTAAAATATGAGAATATACTTGTGAAATGAAGATCTATTAAAATTTTCTAAAAATCAATAAGAACTAGATCGAATACACCAACCCTATTAATTCCTTCCTCATTTTTTCAAGAGCGAGCCGCTCCACACCTGCACACGTGTAATCCTCCGGATCTACTTTCCCCTCGAGTGTCGTGGAGAAGAACAACACCTGGTCGCGCGACTCTTTTTCGCCTGTTTTGAACCGTACAAGCTCTCTGTATACCTATATGTACACACAGACAGAGATGTTGGTTAGTTTCCAAGGGCGCCAAGGGCCTCGTTTAATTATGGATGACGAGTGAGAGCTTATTTGTAAATTGATGAGTCCCAAGCGCTAGCGACTGAGCGCCAGTCGATAATTAATTTACGCATGGTAATGCAAGAGGGTACAACCGCTCACCATTGGAATTAGCTTTATCGTCATTATGCGGAGGGGACATTTCCTCCAGGAGCTTTCCCTTTCCCTTACGTTCGACGTTTGCTTTGATTTTTTTTTATTCTCTAAATAATTTAATACTTAATCTGATGCCTTCGTGAAATTCGTATAGCGATACATAATAAATGAAGAAAATTGAAATAAAATTTATAATGTACCAATTTGCTTCAAAATCTCTCGAACAACTATACCACTGATATATTTCATTAAAAAAAAAAAGTTATTCGATAAAGACACATCAGACACTCCGTGTCTTCTCGGCATTTTAGCACGGCAGTCCCGGGGCGAGATTAACGAGCAGCGCAGGTTATGCGTCCGGGGGGGTGTGCGTCGTGGCGGCGGCGGCGGCGGTTAAACGTTGGGGGCTACCGCCACAGGCGAGGATTTATACAGCCCCGTTTGGCACGCCGAGCGTTATTAGAATCGTCGCGCTGCTCTATGCTGCAGCTAGACGCCGATGGTCCGGAAAAGCCTCGATGTCTATGAAGTTAACGCGTAATTGTGGATATCGCGGGGATTAGCTGCGATGAGCCGTATCTCTCTCTCTCTGCTTTCATGGGATATATATTAGGTTTGAATTTCACTCGATTAAAAGTCTCTCTGGCATATACCTACATTTTTCCATTTCCGAAGTTTGCGGTTCTTTCAACTTTCGCCGAAGGTAATTTAACTTTTCGCAGTAAAATCTTCCTGAGACTTTCTGTATATATAGGCGGTATAGAATTTTCCTCGATATAAAGTCGTTAAAATTCGAATACAGCGCGTGGGGAAAAAAAAGAGTGTAAACAATAGCCCAGGTGAGATTCGCTCGCATTAAACGGGCTTGCGAACTTTACTGCGGCTTTAAAAGACGTAAATGTAAATATTGCAGCGCATTAGATCGTTGCAGAGAGATGACAGTCGCGTGGGCGTATCGAGGAAATATCCCGTTACGCGCACCACAGTGTACGATATATCGTGCGAACCAGGCGAAGGGCTTTCTATCTCTTGAGTACAAATGAATAACGCTTTTGTGCATATATACAGGGCTCGTAATAACCAGCCCATTAAATTTACCTATATGCGTTTTTTACAGCTCGGAAACGTTTACGACTTTTTTTACGGCTTTTTCACCTTAATGCTGCGTATAGCGATGACGGCGAGGACTTTACTTTGCCGCGGCAAAGTCTTTGAGTTTCCTCGACGTTTCGAGCAATTTGCTTTTCGCAATTTTTCTTAATTCCTTCACCCTTTGAGGCGGAGTTTCGAGTTTGAGAGCACTGAATTAAGCATTGGCTAAAGTAAAAGTGTATAATACACACCTGTTTACACTAGAATCAACTATTTTTATATGTGTTTTATGTATACTTTATTTCAGTTATCTTGAAAAATTTCAGCTTTTCTCGCATTTCATATTATAGGAAAAGAATATATATTTCAGCCTTCGGAGTGAAATCAACGTCGCTCCTTAATACGCGAATTTACTGCCTCCATATTTTTGACATCTCGACGCAAAAAGCTCTGGCCCCGGCTTCCATTTCCTCGGACCCATCAAAAATACCGCAATAAACGGCACTGCACATACATTTTCTCTCTCTCTCTTCCGAATCCATATCCCCGATAAATCCTTCAAAACGTCGGAACCTTGGAAACGAATATATTTCACGAGAGCGTCATGTTCCCCCTGTACGTATACTTTCGCAGAAATGCAAAATCGTATAATAATATTGAAGCTCTCGCTCAAAAACAATCTCTTCTCGTTGCATAATTGAGAGGTGGCCTCATCGACGACAAGGAAATTTCATTTTGACGTCACGCGTCAAACTCGTCATCGGGAAGTTTTGTATAAGAAGCTAGTGGCTCTTTATAATGGCTTTCTGTTGTGATAAAGCGGGTCTCTGTGTGTGTATATATGTATAAAAGAGGAGGAGAGAGTGAAGCGTTTTGACCGGGACTATTCACCGCGTGACGATGCGATAATTCTATTTGCGACGATAAAGTTATAATGAGGTTTCTCTCGACAACCGATAACTTGATCGAAGAGAGATGAGAATTTTGATATGTTGATTATGGAGGAACGATGAATTTTGAGGGGTAAAAGTCGCGTGTGATAAGGCAAGAATTATAAATAGAATTCGATTAGAAAAACATCACTGAAAAAAAAGAAAAAAGCTTAAGAAAGAGGTATATATATAACGGAACAAGTCAGTTATGAGTTATATAGCAAGTGTTTTCGTAGAAAGCGCTACACTTACTTTCATAATATTTTGAAAATCTAAATTGCCTCAAGCTTCATCTCTTTGAAGTGTATTACGGCTCCAATTATGAGGGGAAAAAGAGCAAACTGCAGACACGAGTATCGAGCGAGCAAGAACGAAAGGAGCAGCTGATAATTACGAAAGAAAAAAAATTTTCTCTGGAAACTCGATTAAAAATTATCGAAGAATCTTAATATAACGTCGGCAGGATGTTATGTAATAATTATAACAGAAAAAAGGATGATTACCTCAATTTGATATTTTATATTCCCGCAAAAAGGCTATCGATTTCATCGAGCTCTGTATACCAAAGCAGTTCCGAGTTTTCATTTAAAATTGCAATCAGTCGTATACTTCGAAACGACTCTATTTCATTCAACAAGATACGACTAATATTCACATCCCGTTGCGCCGCACAAAAATGAGCTGTACTAATGAAATGCGCATCGGATTTCATTGATATATATCATTGCGCACAAAGACACGAGTATAATTTTCCAGTGATCAATACGCGCATAAACTTGATATTACTCACAATTTCAGTCGTTTTTGTAATTTCACGTGCAACGCGATGCATTTCATTAATTTCTCAGTAATGTAACGTTACTAATTATCTAATTATTAATTTCAATGCGTGCATTTGACTGTATTGTACTATTGGTAAGAGATTACGATGGCTAATTGCAAACTGCAATTATTCTATAAAGCTCGATAATCTGTATTTTATAATAACTGCCAGTTATGAATTGGATCGAACATCGAAAAACGTCTGTTTCATATAAAGAAAAGAACATCAAAGTCGAGTTTTATAAAAAGAACGTAACATTATAACCCTACTCCCGTGTCTCTCTTTGTTTATTCAACGACGTTAGATATAAAGGGCTATCGACAAGTAGTAGCTCCACTTTTAGACGCAAAACCCATCATTTCATCGCTCAGCACTACAATATCCACTGAAATTCGAGAAACGAAACGGTCGTGTCGTGTCACAAGTTATATATAGCTCCTTCGTTTGTGGCTTGAAGTTTGCGTAAACTGCTTTCGCGCGCAATGATAATTTCAAAAAGAAAATTAGCATCCCTTTGATTAAGTCAGAACTACACTAATTACCACGTCATAAAGGTTAACGAAGTGGCTTAAAAAATTCAAGCTTTTGCAGAGAGAATATTTACGCAGACGCTAACCGAATTCACAGAAACAAATTAATTACACCGAGAGAACATCGTCAAGCTCGATTATACCGCAGCGTCCTGAATTACAGCCTCATTATAAATTATACCGCGCTTATCTCACACTCTGCGCTCGGTCATCCACTCAAATACAACTAAACACAATCTCACTCGAAATTACAATCTAGCCGGTAACAGACACGCGGCCGAAATTCCTCGGGCAGGTATTATGCACACGAGCCTTAAGCCGACGGACAGCAGTAGATAAGGCAATAAACCAATTACACCGACGCTTTCCGTCCAGGTAAATTATAGCTCCCCCTTCTGAGGGCTGCGTATACACCTACTTTATACACAGAAGTAAAGGAAAAGAGATACAGTTTATACACAGTAGTATGTGTGTACCGGATACCTAAATTTGGAGATACTGATGTAAGCGGATGCACAGCAAACAAACAGCTACACCTACACTGGCAGCACGTATTAGTTCCATGAAAGCTTTGTACTCAAGCTTCTCTCCCCTGTAGATGCTTTACTTGCCGTATAAGGGACACCGTGTGTCTTGGGCCGAGTATACCATAGTCTATTTGTGTCTCGTCGCCGCATTGTTTCAAGACGCGCTCTGCAAGAAGAGCGCGCAGGAGTTTATTGTGACGCCAGCGCGGAGCGTATATATTTGCACGTCGAAGCCTCTAGAGTAGCAGCTATCTATTTAATTAACGAGGTATAGGGTAACCCTTGGCTTTCGTTGGAGCCTCTGATACACCTACCGCACACTTCGCTCTTTGAGCTCTATATACTCCTAAGCGTATTTCCCGCATCCTTTGAGCCGTATTAATTTGCGAATATACTGTTGCGTATACGTTAATTTAACTTTTACCTCGGGCTTTTCATTATCACCGAGAGGCATTCACCGCGACGTTGGCTCTATTTGTGTGTGTGTGTTTAATCAGCTACTGGTCGAGAGATACATATTTGGATGATACGAAATAGGATTCAATGGATCGAAACGATCCCATTCTGCTCGACATTCTATGCGCAATCCGTTGGAGGGAATGAGCAAGAATCCGTTGAACTGATGCTCTTTGTCGGACAAGTGTAAACGCTGGAAGAGGCTTTCAAATTGTTTACTATTGTTTGAAATGGATTACAAAACTTGCTGCGTTATACAGTAAGTATAGTTTATACAGATTCTGCAGCAGAGGATATTACAAGCTGGAACTAAAACATAAACAGAAGTATATTACACCTAAATAGATAGAGAAAGTATATTTCATCTAATTATACAATAAAAATGTACTTGGGGTAAACCAAGCGATATATTACTAAAATGAACAGAAATACAATCAGAGCTTTAATAGGACCGCAACAATAGGTGATCAAGATAGCTTTTAACCGATTGTATTATATCTGGGATGAGTATTCTACGCATAAATGATTTCTTTTTTATTTAATTAATTTTCAGTATTGACAGTATTTTTTCGTTGAATTCAGTATACTCCTCCAAAGTGGCCCAATAATAACTACTCCTTTCATTTAGTTAACTTCGCCGAGAGCTGATAGTTGAATTATTCACAAGAATTGAAACGCATTGAATATTCAGCACACGTATAAGCAGTGTGAAACTTCATCATCCCGCTTTTGAAGTTTTAATTTTTGCTATCAATAAACTTTTTGCTCTCTTTAATTGCATTCGCAGCTGTCGACACTGCTTCTCATTTAGATCCAAAAAAGAATTCGATTGAATTGAATAAGCTGCATAATCTCGAAACTATAGTCTCTACACTTGATGCATGTCAATACTCTGTAGTATAAACTTCTTCTTTCACTCTACCCTTGAACCAATTACGCGAAGAACTTTCCCTACGGATAAAAATGAAGGCTATTTCTTTGGAAGTAGAATAAAATAAAAAATGAAGAAGACGAGAAATCGAATAAAAGTAACGGAAAAATGTATCGTCGGCAAAAGTGTATTCCAGGGACAATTCGATACTACTCCGAGTATCGTGTGAGAGAGAGAGGCGCGAAACTTTTAACTCAAGTGCCAACTTTTCAGATCGTGTATTTCAAAACTAGAATCAAACTACATAAAGAAAAGCTGCTAACTTTTGCACACTCCGGATTATAGAAAAGCGAGTCAGTATACTCGATGTTAATCACGTCTCGACGCGGTGTGTGTTTGTCGTTTAAATAAAGTAGTATAGTCGACTCGACACGATTTACTTTCATATTCCCTTTTCCTCTTTTTTTTATTACGTCGGGCGGTAAAGAAAAAAACGCTTAGGAGAAAAGGGAACCAAGATGCGATGTGGATTTGGGATGACTATAAAACGCGCGCGGCGATAAAAATGCAAGTGGATGGAAAAAAACGCTTGATTCGTCGATCGTAAAGTGTTTTTACTCCGCAAATAAGGTTTATACTTTCGAAATGCTGATTCCTCGCGTCGAGTTCGGAAATAAAAGCGAGGAGTGTATGCGTGTGTGTGTGTGTGTGTGTGCGTCTACCATGAATCGACCAGAAGAGATTAAAATGTGAAATTGAAATTTTTTTTCTTTCAAGAATTTTTCATTTGCTCTTCTGTAAAAATATTCTTGTTGAATTTTTCATTGGTAACAAAAAATCTGTAATTTTCCTACAAATTAGGTCAAGATTCCAACCCTGTATATAGCGCGCTTTAAAAAAACTCCTACAATTTTAAAAAACAAATTTTCACCTCTGACACCTCTGCTTTACAAAAACAAACTAGAAGTCGAAACCTCTTTGGAGCAAAACAAAGGGAGGGGTTCAACACATATCAATCGAAACGTACGAGAGCCTCTGAATCGCTCGGCGTTTAGTCTCTCCTGCCAACGACGAATGGCAATACACGACCAGCTGCGTATATATTTTTCGACCTCCGGTCGTGGCTAGCAGCTCGACTTCTGTATACACGGCTAAGTGCATTGTGACTGGCAGCTTTTTCTCCCTCTGATCGCGCGTATGACCTTTTGTCACCGCGCCACGTTGCACTTTTGCCAGTTTCATTTTTTTTTATGTTATACATATATCTAAGAAATTTTTTATCGACTTACGTATAATAAGTATAGCTCGGGTTCTGTGCGTGACTCACCTGTAACAGAAAAGGTAATTTGAATTATTTAATATATCCAAAAAGCAATTTGTACGAATATGTATAGAGATTAGTATAAGAATGTGCAGAGGGTAATCTTTTACAAAAAAGGGTATGTAATTGAAATAAGCCAGCGTATATACGACGTAGGAATTCGCATTTACTGAGCCCACTTGCGTCACCCGAATCCCTTGTGAATAGACGTTGAAGATATCGTCTTTACAATTTTCCTTATAAATTTTACGGGACGTTTTTCGTTCTGAGAAAATCTCTCTCTTCACTTTTCCTGAGAAATTCCTGAGCCCGCAAAAGTTTCCGGGAAAATTAACAACATCCCACATACATATATCAACAAAGCGCATACATCCAATACGAGTATTCAAGAGCAATTTTTAATTAAATAAAAAGCTTCCTCCTGACCAATCCGCATCGTTCCATAATCCCACAAAGAGAAATATGAAGCTCGAGCACATCCACACACACACACACATACAGAAAGATAGATGACGAGGTGAAGCAGAATCGACAAGAAGTGTATAATATATATATGTATATAGCATCGCCGCAAAAAGTGCGCATAGAGAGGAAGGAGGTCGAGCCAAAAGCTCGAGGCTCGACGAATCCCCCGTGGAATTCGAGTCTCTCTCTCTCTGACTCGCAGCAGCAGCCGACGCTCCTTGAAATTCAATTCGAAATCGTAGTTCGATCCGTTCGTCAAGCACCCATTCAGTTGAGGCGGCGCTGCAGATCCTCGGGGGGGCTGGACGCGACAAAAGGGCGACGCTCGCTCTCGCGGAAATGAAAAATCTCCAATGCAATTTGCGTTCCCTTGCGAGGCAAGCTCTTGTGCTCTCTCACCTGTGCGACGAAAAGGGACGCCGGAGTGGCTGCTTGCGGGAGGTTTGAAGAGGACACCGATTGATTTTGGCTTTCTGATATATAGGATGATATGAAATGAGACTTTGAATTTGGACATTTTTTTGCTAATTAGGTGTTGACATATTTTGGACGGGTTTGTGCCAAAGAAAGTTTTTCTATGGAGCTCGATGTACGTGGCGTTTGAGTCAAACGCGTATATGACTGCGATGGGTATAATTAGTAAACATTGTACAGATAAAGCAAGATTTCGATATTCCATTTTTTTTACGTTCGCCAAAACAAGCATTCCAGCCACAAAAGAGACAATAGCAATCGTAAAGAGCTTTTTATGATTCAGTTAAAAATGATAGCGCAAAAAGTAACGAAATGCGAATTTTAGAGTCACCGCGAAAAAAAAACTTTCGAATATAATAGGTTGTCGGTAATTCTACTGTGTCTCCTTTTACGCCTCGCTTTTTACGTCCAGCTTTTTCGACAGAATTGACAGCCACATCGACTAAAATTCGTCGTCGTCATGCTTATTTTTAGTAAAAGTCATAAACTTTTTATGATTGCTTTTTCGAACACAAAATATCGAACAAAGCCGCACTGCGCGTATACTGACATTTTTGGTTAAAAACGACGTTCCAAAAAGTGAACCTATAGCTTCTACACTTTCAATATTCCGCGTTGTCAAGAGTAGACAAATAATTTCTTTATTTAGCTCAATTTATATCTGTATCAACAGTACCGCACTGACTATACCAAACAAAAAACAACCGATCTATATGCAACGATTTCACCGGAGCAGCAAATGTCGAAAAAGTTAATTGACCGATACAGTCGCATTTGAACAGTGTGCTCTGAAAACTTCGTTTGCGAAGAATAAAAAAAACGAGATTATCGAGATAGACCCGATTGACAGCGTTAGGATAGTTTATACCGTGTTTGGGTGGGTATGTCTGTGCTTTATTTCGGTTTTCATGTTATCTATCAGCTGCATTTCCGACTATTTTGTTTTGTATAGAAAAAAAAACTAACGTTACGTATCTTTTTTCTCTGATGTGTGTATTTGTAAAATACCGTTTGTAGGGATTTAATTATAGTCAGATGAATTTTTTGAGTTAATTGTTGCAACCGAAAGTGGAAGTAGAAAAAAATGGTTCGCGGAACTAAAACAGCCAAAATAATTTACTCCTCTGTGAAGCATGGAAAGCTAACTGTTTATTTTTTAGGAAACGTACAATTATATATACACGAGTTTATTTTACAGTTAGAGCCATCGACTTACTTGCACGCGAAAATTTCGTTAGCCGGGAGTAGGTTCATATCGGATTTTAAATATTCCGAGCGCACAATGTACAGCTTTAACCTGTTTCAGTGTAAAATGGTTTACGACTGTATAATGGTTCATTAGTGTCTTTCAACCGCGTCTGTAAAACAAGCTTATAGGGTCCCTCGTAGAATTACGTCCTTTCATGTTTGCCTAACGATTTTACTTCCTCTCCATTGAAAAGATTTCTAGTTTTAATAATTTTTCGATTACGATCTTATAAAGAACTTCATCAAACTTGCATTAAAATGATATTATATCGTTCTCTAAAATTACGAATAACAAATCTACGTTGCATAAGAAACAATTCAGTCCTGACAAGTCTTTCGAGACTGCATCAAGAATATAGCTCGCAGGAATACAACGGAGAAAATTGTTTTTCTCCGATGCAGGGCACACCGTTTCCATAGGTCTCGAAATAAAACGTGCATTGGCTTTTAAATTTTCCAAGCTCCCTGCAGCGACAGCTTTTACGTGTTTGAATGCAAACCGGTTTTCAAGCGCATAATGGTTCATTAATGTCTTTCAGCTACTCTCTCTCTCTCTCACTCTCTATCTCTCCTAACTGAGTGTGTTTCGAGGTCTTGTAAATTTTATCATCTCGTGCATACGTGACAAACTCGGTAAATCTCTCGGGAACTCGTGCATTTTAATTTTACGTAGAACAACAAATCATGAGCAAGTTTGATAGTTACCACTCCGGCTGTTATTCACCTTCAGAATAAATACAGAATGAAGCACAAGCTAATATCGTCAACCAGTTCCACAGCATCCAAAATCGCGTATTCGCATTCTCGCGAGGCAGTGCAAATATTGCTTCAGACAGCCAATATAAGCTTGCTCTGTAGTTTTGCCTACACAGTTGACGACCTTCGCCTCATCCTTTGCGTAACAAATTGCCTCAAAGACGTTGGCTTATATATACTCTGAGGCAATTTTCAAAGCTCGGCGCCTTGATTATCCGCTTATTTGTACGAGGAATTGATTGATTTGATATCTCACAGTGATCGAATGTAGGTCAAAAACACGTCGGCACATTTTTTTTCCAAAAAAGAAAAGAGATCATTTTTCCTTCGCAGAAGCGGTTATCACTCTCTATAGCTCGCAGTAAAGCGTTGAAGAAGAAGAAAAAAAAAATTTATCGCAAGACTTTACGGCAACAACGAAGCTCATTAAACGAACAGAAGGAGCGCGAGTATAGTGGGTGCGGGAAATTGCGCGCGTCGAAAGCTCACCGCCGCCGCTGCTGCAGCAGATCCTCAATCCCCTGGAGGTGAGAAATAAAACGCTCGTAAAATCAGAACAGGTTGACAAGGCCTCCGACAACGACGAGACGCACCCTTTTAACTCGCGGAGCGTTATATATACATACACACGCGAGCTTTCATGTAGAACTGCCATTATAGCGCGCTATATACCAACGCTGATTTGATGTGGAACTCTCGCAGGACGTGTGCTTGCGTGTGGATAGGTTTGATCTCACTCTTTAATTCTCGACTTGTTGTTGTTGCTGTTTTTTTTTTTCAAGCTTCGAAATAAGAAGAAGCTCTCGGCTTTAAGGGTTCAGAGCGCTTCTGAATGTCACTAGTGCTATCGATTAAAAAGCGTCGGACACACAAAGAGTGAGGCCATTGGAACGCTTCCAAAAATTAATTTTGACCTTCGCTTCCTCTTCCGCCAGTATGATCGTAGATTTTAAAGCCAAGTGCGCTGATGCAATCCCCTAATAAACACATATTGCATTTGTCCTTTCTCGCGCGTATATGAAAAAAAAACTGCAGCAAAAGAGTGTATGAGTGCACACGACTGAGCTTTGAATAAACTTTTCTCACTGCGCAAGCTCATTATATTTCCGAAATTGCAAGCACATCAGCGTCAGAGAGATTTCTCTCGCGAAACTTTTATCGCGCGCGTGGATACTATATATAACTCGGACGCGCTGCATCTGAAAAACCGAATCGAGTTTGAGAGAGAGAGAGAGAGAGTGAGCTGCCGAATTCTAACTTTCTCGTCTCTCGGTATATAAGAGAAGAGAAGTTTCTTCGTAGAAGAGAAATGTTAATTCGCGGCAAACGCGAAATTTCACGCGACGCGAGCAATATTCCCAGGGAAAAATTCAACGAAAGCGACGAGCCGAAACGTTATATAAGGGTCGGTAGACGTATATATAGATATAGGCTGATATGCAACTGGCGTTCGATATCGTGCAGCGTTATATATACGATCGCAAGGAGAACATCCAATATGATTTAAGCTCGACCTACTGGATGCCTCTTTTTCTCTCTCTTCTTTACTCCATTTCTTAACCTCTCACGTGTGTGTGTGTGTGTGTGTGTGTGTGTGTGTGTGTATGTGTGTGTCTGTAAAAGCCTCAGCTTTGAATGGTAATATTTTCTTTAGCTATTATATATACTCTCTTTCTTGAGCTTTTCACCATTTCTACGTGTATATAGATTTATGCAACTCGCGGCTTTTTATACGTCGCGCGTATGTGTATTTGCTCCTCGAGAGGATGAATGAAGGAACGTGTATTATAAGGATGAGAAATGAAAATTAATGCGAAGCTAGGGGATATGGATTTCACGCCTCATTTTCACAAAGCTGAGCCTTTGATGCGCTCGATAATCTCAGGATTATTGTTGGGATGAATTTGGCTGTAATAAAATAGCACCACATCAGTTATATAAGTCAGTAGTAAGAAAATTAAATTTTATTTACATCTTTACACAGAGAGAGAGAGAGATCTAGATTGCAGCAAGGACAAACTGTTGCACAGCTCATCCGTGTGTCATTAAATGTTTTTCGAGATCGTAAAACATTTCAACTTTCGCCCTGCAAGCTTTCTGCAGCCATTTAGTAATGAAGCCGCAGCTCCTCACTTTCTTTGAACTCGACCCTCACTCGACGATAAAACACACAAGCTGGAAGCTCTCGTCGTTAAATACGACCACAGCGCATCTCCCTGTTTACCGCTTTCCACAGCGAGATTCTCTCTCTCTCTCTCTCGTAGTTTCGTAGAAAGTGGCGATTTCCGTTACGCCTAAAGATACGACCGATACGTGACTGATTGCAGAGGGGTGGCGTGTCTGTGCATTTTCGAGGCCGCGCGTTATTTGTATGTGCGCCGGAGCCCGGCTCAACTTCTCGGCCAAAGTTTTCTTTTTCCGTTGGGGAAAAGGATTTTCTGATGGATTTCCGTTTATCTGTGTGTGCTTTTCTCGTCTTGGTTTCTTTCTCTCCCACATGCTATACACTGCGTCTTTTTTCGTTAAGGATATAGAGAGCTTTTCCAGTGAGAGAAATATGCCTCGGCTTTATCTGGAAATACGGCGCGTGACTTTTGGCTCGAATTATTGAATGCGCTATTTTTTCTGATGCTGCTGCTGCTGTTTTTGTTTTGATCCTGCGGCCTGCTGTTTTCGTTTGCCTGATGGATTCTCACTATGTGCTCGTAATATTGACTTTTCGGGGTGTACATGCATTACGGAATCGATATGTTGCTCTTTTCATTACATTGAAAAAATTGCAAGCATGCGCTGATGAAACGTTAATATTATTCATGCATTGCTGATATTACTTAAATTAACGTTCAAAAGCAAATATGCAGTATTTTATATATACTTTTAATGCGATAAAGTTTCGCATTTACTCGGAATTTCGATGTTGACTTGGTCCAAAGAAAAATAGCTGAATGCCCCGGAAATGAGTGGGATTCTCATTCTGATTAAGCCGTGGATGCTCATCGCTAAACTTTTTGATCGAGAGCCAGAAAGATTGAGAAACAAGACGAATCGGATTTATTGAAACTCGAAGCGAGCTTGATGCGTTTCTACGTATGCATTGAAAGAAAACGTATCGTCGAGTAATTTTTAGAAATCTGCTTATACGCTCTTCATCAGAAGGTCAATATATAAAAGAACAAGTTTTTGTGTATCCTTATCGATTTATTGACAACAATAACCCATTTACAAAATCTCTACCACCCAAGTTTAATATAGTTGGGGATAGTAGTCAGCATAAGGACAAGCATTATCATTTAATTCAACTGGAGGCATGAGCAGAAGGCCGAGTTGCATAATCGAGGAGCCCATCATCAACTTGGAAAAGAGATCAGCGATATTTCGTAATCCACCGGAATTACAGCTCCTCGGCCTGATGGATGTTTTGAAAGGATATCTAGCTGCTGTCATTTTTGCTAAAAATAGTTTTAGTTTAACATAGTGGTTATGGTAGAGTAGTTCGTATTTTCTTTTAATTGAGTAGGTTTACGTACGTCTCATCATTGAGGTTGGAATTCTCATTTGCGTTTCCGTCGGAATTACTGTCGATAGAAGAAAAGAGTTTGTAATTATTTGCAGCTTGTTGAAGGTGTCAGAAATATTAAGAAAAGCTCACACACGCGTCTACGAATGCTTGCTGGACAAATTTTGTTAGCAATGCATCGAATGATACCTTGAACAATACTTGACATGTTAGTAATGGATTATTTAATGACAATAAAGCTTGCGTTTAAAAAATGTATTTCATCTTAAGCTCCATGGATTCCGCTGACTTGGCAACAGCTTTGCGAAAAAGTAGTTAGACTCAACGAAAAGTACTTGTAAAGTCGATAAAAGTTTTAGTCTTCACTTATCCCAAGCATTTATATGCTAAAACGCAATGAAAAGTTATAATGGAAGCTTTAAAATTACCTCGAAATGTGAAATATAAATATGTTTAACATCGATAAAAGGCTTTCTCAACTCCTGAAAGAGGCTTTATCATCATTATTGTAGTATCAGCTAAAAGATGATAAAGCGTTAATGGAAGTATTAAAAAAAATGTTATTGCAAATTCTACATCCTAAATAAAACATGTTGTTATGTGAAAATCCATTTCCCAGTACGTCATCGCGTGAATGATGCTAAAAAGAATAAGAATAATTGTGACAAGTTGCTCGTTTTTGTTGTAATATTCAATAGAATATAATGACACGCAAAATGAAATTTGGCGATTAAAACAAACTCGGAAAGAGTCAGAGTCTGCACTTGAGTAAAAATAACAACTTTACCCCAAACTTCTCGAAACTTTGATACTCGTCTCGCTATGTTACCAGTGACAGGAAGCAAAATCAAAACAAGAAAACTTATTTTATGTGACTTCATCGAATTTCAAAAGGCAACTTCTGTCGCAAATTAATTCCTTGTTTGTACTGGCTGTCTTTGGAAGATCAAAATTTAATGAAGAAATCCATATAAATCCTCAAACTAGAAATTAACGCGTTAACAAATTTTACGACTTCGTAACTCTCTAATTGTAGGATTTCTGCATTATATTTCAGATCAAATTTGGACCCATTGTCAATGCAAAAGCTGAAAATAGAATCTTGCTGTTATACGAACTCCTTGCATTATACTCTATAATAATTGAGCAGTTTTTTAATTCGGAAGTACGCAGCATAATCCACTTCACAGCAAAAAAAAAAGACCACTGAAATATATAAAATTTCTGTAATATGAGAGCGCAAAATTACAAAGCCGCAAAATCTTCAAGATGAGCCTCTGGCCATTCTGCTGGAATTTTCAAACTCTAGCTGTCTAGCAAGTATTATTACATGAAATTACAATTTCACAGCAGGAATCACCGGTTCTATGGCCATCTAAAAGTTAATTCGCCTGCACTGGCGTTTATATATACACACACACAGGATGTGCGCTGCAAGAAAAAGACTGAAGAAAATGAAAGAAGCGAGCTGAACAAAGAAAAGAGTTACGACAAGCCCCCTGAAAAGCCTTACTCGTTACTCGAGCCATGCATATTCCTACGGAAGGCATTGGCGTTGATGTTGCCGTTGTCGTTGATGTTGACGTTGGTGTTCTCATTAGCGTTTGCGTTGAGGTTGCCTACTGGATAACTTCTATACGATACATGTGGACCGCCCCATACTGGTGTGGTTAGTGCAGGTGTTGGAACTACCGCTCGTGTTGGCACAATTTGCGAGAGATACCTGGCATTGGCATTGGCATTCTCGTTGTAATTTTGGTTGGAGTTGATGTTGACGTTGGCGTTGGAGTTGACATTCTCGTCGATGTTCTTGTTGGGAACAACACTCATCAGTGGGCTGAGATTATGTCTGGGTATTGAAGATAGGAGACGTGGTGACTGACTTGAGTAGAATGATGATGGTAATGTTGGTGGTAATGGAAGTGGAATTGGAAGTGGAACTGGAAGTGGAACTGGAAGTGGTAAAGGACGAGGTAAAGTCATTAGCTGAGGCACTACGCTCGGTCCAGAGTATCTAAGAGCTTGGTTAGCATTAGCGTTGATGTTGGAGTTGTCGTTGATGTTGATGTTACTATTTCCGTTCTCATTACGAGTAGAGCCAAGTGATGATAGATATGGCTGTTGGCAACCGCTGGAATACTATACACAGAAAATCAATAAATAATTTTCTTATATTACTTTTAACCAAAAGTAAACTTAATTTTCAAGAGGAATACGAAGACATGATCGTTTTGGCAAAACGCAATCAACCATATTTCTCAAGATCCCGAAGAACAGCAGTGTGAACTTGTTGTAAAATATTCATGTTCTCCCGTGGTCTGCGCGATGTGGTATACGTATACGTTTCCGATACAGGATGAAAACGACCTATGCTATTCCCACAGGTACGCTTCTGCGAGAACATCAATCTTATTCGTTGTATATTGTGAGAAGGAAATATCTGGCTAGCGCGGAATATAAGCTAAAACGAAAATTCGATACATTATATCGGAAAACCCCGAAGGTGAACTATCACTGCATCTCCTGCTGCGAATAACATTCCAACGAACAAATCGAAAACTGAATCGCGTAACTGACAAGTTGCTATTTCACGATAACGACTGTACTTCCAATACCTACATTTATCATTTACAAGAAGTATATCCTATACACAGAAATAAAATTATACTCCCCACCGTTATCCCAACGATAACAATCAGGCTAAAAGAGAAAAATATTTTCTCTCCAACAATTATAATGTCTGCACGTGTCGACCGCAGGAAAAAGTAGGAAGAGGTGATGTGAGCGGAATACCAAGCGTTTGCGAACCTTTATACGATGCCTCGAACCATCAACCTCTCCGAAGGTTAGATCTCAGACCCGAGTGGACGAATCCTGCTAAAGCTTGGGGTCTCCAGATTAAGGGCGCGTTTTTTTTCTCGCGCGCGCTTTATGGTTTCTCACTCGAACGGTATTGAATGCGTTATATTGGGGTATAATGAAATTTTCCTTTTATCACCGGGCACCGCTACTGCTGATTCCGTTTTATTGCGAGAGCCGTTATATGCGTGTGTGCGAGCGAGTATGATTATGTAGCCTGGAATAATATGTGAGAGTGAGATAGAGGATATAACGCGTTCGAGTTTGGAATAATTTATCAGTTAGTATACCCGCGCGTGTTAACGGACCGATTGATTTTCTCGGAAGCTTTTATCACTATAGCCGGGCGTTTATTGAACGATGCGGTTTATGCTGATTTTTAAAGGCCGCGTTATAAAATCGACGACTGAGAAATGCGACGATAGGGTGTGGATTATATCTCTCTCTCTTTTTTTTTTATTTTCAACAAGCTTTTTTCATCCACTCGCAAATCCGGCTTGCGGCACAAGTGTGTCAATTTTATTCATCGCGCCACTCGTTTTTGTATAACTTTCAATGTACTCGCGCTCTGAATATACATTTTTCGAAGTACTTCCCGGGGCCACTTAACGCGTGCGCTTCCTCGCCGCTGAATTAATTACCACATGCTCGCGAGACAAAAAAAAAGGAAGAAGAGGGAGAAAAATGCGCGCACGGATCCCTTGAAAAGCTCTGCAGTATGACGAGAGCGCAAAAAAATCTGTCGTCGTAAAAGCAAACTAAATTAGATCCCTCGCGCCCTCTGGAAATTATCACGTGCGTGCTTAGAAGAAAAAAAAACCGGGACTAGCCAATTAAATAGTTTCGAGGGTTTCTCGCGTTGCTTACATAAAACCCCGAGCGAAAACTTTTTCATGCTGACTATATATACGCATACACGCAGGTATAGTTTTATTTTAACGCGGCATCAATTACTCGCGCATCTTGAAGCTCTGCTATTGGATATCGATATTTCCAGATTGAATCTTTTTTTCCTCTCTCTCTCTCAGCCTACTTTTCAGCAGTATCGCATATACTCGACTTTAAGCCCTATTCACATTCATGCGCATATACGGGGGAGGCGGGGGCGAATCAGGTGAAATCTCGAAAGGGGATCTTTCCAATTTGGCAAAATGCGATTGCTCCTGCCGATAGAACTGCTCTGTCTCTTACACTCCGCGAATCATCATCTCTTCCGCGCTTTATTTTCTGTCTCTCTGATTGTACGGCCGGTGTTATTCGCTCTCGTGTCCCTGTGCGTGTTTTACGGAAGTGCAGCCGCGTGTATCTCTTTTTTTTCGACCTCAATATTCGTGTACTGTGTCTAGTTTTTCCTTTTTTTCTTTTAGGTGATATGGTTGTATTTCGTGGGTTTGTACGTCGTTTTTCAATTTCGTTTGAATTACTTTTTTTCAGTGCGTTTCAATGTTGTGTAGCGTGATTTGATAGCTTCTTCTTTTTCACGATATTCCATAAATATTAATCAGTTCTGAAAGTTTTTGTTTTTAATACATTTTCAAAAATTTAACGAATCTCTCGCTATTGATAGTCGTCGTTGACACGTAAAAAGCAAATGACGTTTCATCAACGCGCGCGTCATCGAAAATCCGAAATCTCTCTTTGAAAATGAAAAAAAAAAGAAGTAACGTGCATCCATACAAAATCAGGCGAAATCTGCGTCATGAATAAACACATCTCAACGAATTTTCACAAAAACAACTTTCCATACGCGAAAATAGAGGAATTCCCTCACGAATATCGTGTTTCCATGTATACTGTAACCACGTCGTAAACATACGCCTACATCCGCATTAAAGGTCCGAGAATATATAGATATATACAATAGTAATGCGCGGATCGACGACGACTTCACTCCTGACCGAGAAATTCTCGGGAGAGGAAAATCGTTGGGTGATGTTTTACCGTCGACGCCTGACTTTCTTCTCTCTCTATTCGCCTACTCCTATTATAACCGACTCCCCCAAGTGTTGGCGCGTTTTTTTTTGCACTTCCTCGACTATCTCTCTCTTCCCACTATGTCGTGTGGGGGATAGAGCGTCAGATTTCCCGCCGAACGAATCCTCGGAGGTGTTGAGCCTCTTTTTTTATTTTTCTTCTAGAGAGCGTGGGTGTATGTGTGTGGATTATGATTTCAGCTTCTTGCGGTGAAAGTGGATTTCGCGCAGCGGCTTGACATTTACAATTTTAATTTGCACGGAAGTAGGTCGGCTGCAGCACTCCTACCTATATTCGCGTCCTCGTATTTTCTCGCGGATGAATTTTATTTTATTTCGCCCGGATTTTATTTTGTCTTAATTGAGCGAGCTTGAATAAAGACGATGTTTGTTTTGAGAGTATATTATTATGTGTTGAACATTTTTGTATGATTACTTTCTTCTTCGTTAGCATTGTTTTCGTGAGAAAATTTTTCAATTACATTAGGATTTGGAAGGCAGATGCATACAATATTAAAGATAACGATGAACTTACGAACTGTGTTGCCAAACTACCGGAAACAACACCGGCGATGACGAGCAAGACGCGAACGTTGATCAGCGACATGACGATTAATCCTTTATTTTTCCCCTTTACTCTCGAGCTTCTCTTCTTCCGCTACTGCTTCTTCTACTTCCAAGAGTTCGGGTCGAGACTGAGTTCATAGCGGCGCACTTTTCGCTATATATACGCGCGAGAGGCAGCGCAAAACTTTTTGCGTCCGATAATTAAAAGCTGGAAGAGTTCGATTGGCGCGAGGCAGTTTCAAGGATTCGATAATTAACGCCGGCCGTAATTAAAATTATTCACCGGTTGGCTCGTTCGGATTATGCGATGCGAACGACGCCTACGTTGACGATGTGGATTTTGTAATGAAGTATCAATGGGTTTGTATGTTACATATGCTTGTATTGCTGTGCTACAGTAGGTGCGTTAATTAGATACACCTACTGTGCTGTACTTGTGGGTGGAACTGCAAACACGTGTAGGTACTTTTGAGACTTTAGTAAATATTTTCGTAATGGTTTTCTTTTTGTACAGTGATATGCAACCAAATTATTATTAAAGATATTGAATAATTAAGCAGTTATAGCATGAATGGCCCAAGCAGGCCCAGCAGACAGTTTTGGCATAGGTGGCATACTGCTATATATGCACTGTGACCGTCTTAAAGTGATGAGGGTAAGAGCAAAGTGTCTATGCGCCACCTATCGCCATTAGCCAGAGATCCTAAGAGTTCAAGCGGTGGGGGAAGGGCCAGTTCAAAACTTATTATTACATAAGTTATTTAAAAAGAATTCACATCTTTAAAATGAAACAGTGAAATTTTCCAACAAAATTCATGATAATATGCTGTATGCCATAACAATTTCAAATAATTTGAACAATTTTTTTTTTGTTTAGTAAGCCATCTCGATTGATTAATCATATCCATAAAGCTGTATACAATATCTTCAACGATTTAACATATAAAAATCATCCTAGACTTCTCGCATTAAATCCATCATGTATAAACAATGGAAATAAAGTTGAAAAAACCAATTAAAATTATCCGAGGTGTATATAACGCCACACAATATTTCAAAAGCATAATACGGGCGAGACGACGAGTTCGGCGGACTTGTAATCGGCTTGAACTGTTAATGGCATAGACCGTGCAGTGCATGCGTGTGTGGGAGTAGCTCGAGCTGCACTAACGAAGCGTAAATTGGCCGGTAGCGCTTGTTCGTCCTCGCTTTACCTACTTTTTAATTAAGAACTTCACTCAGCGCACACACGTGTGTGTGTGTATCAAACGGTTATTGCGCGAGCGAAATGCAGCTCTGGACTTGAAACTTTTTCGCTTTTAGCTTGCTTATGGCTCTTTCGAGTTTTCGACGCGCCTCTGATAAGGCTTAAATTAGTGGCCTTTTGGTATATCGACTCGTTTCAACTTTTGGATGACGTTCGTTTGTACTATATTCATTTCATTATATGTATATACTCGGCTTGTATTCCACTGATAAATTCTATATAGGTATATATACCAGTGGAAGCAAAGTCTTTTCATTCAAAAGAAAGAATCCAACCGAGTATAAATACCCATTATAAAAAAGAAAAATTTCAAGCTCCACTCCAATCAAAAGTCGTATCGCTCTCAACCAACTTCCTCCATAAAAATCAGCTATACATTCTGCCTCCAAGCACTCTTTCTCTCTCTCTCCCGATATATCCTGAGACATTTCACGCTCGATCTCCATAAAATCCGGGCTCGCGTTACCCGATAACTCATGCGCCAAAAGAAAAAGCATAAAAAGCTCTCCCCCCTCTCTCTCTTTCTCTCGTACACGCCATTAACTCATTCCCCCTTCATCTCACGCGCTTCCCATCAGAAACAGCTTTATCCCGTCGCCTATCTCCTATTATACTCGCTCGAGCTTTTTGCTCCTCCCATCCGTCGTTCGATTAGCGACGCGCGCGCCGCGGCGGCGGCAAGAGCTTATCGCGCCGATTGAATTTTTATTCCGAACTCCGCTCCAGTTGCTCTCCGCTGGCATTATGATAAATCATCGGCTCGTTCGCGTAGCGATGACAATGGCCCCCGGTGCGCTACTCGTTTCGTCCCTCTCTATATCTCGTTTTTCCTTCTTTTTTTTCTTGATTGTTCTTCTTTTTTTTTTATTCGAGAGAGCAGCACTTTTGTTGCGCTCACGGAATTGCGAGCTTTTGTGGGGCGATGATGCGCCGACTCGCTCATTTTTCTTCTTCCTTCGAGAGTGAGCGTTTTTTCTTCTTTCGCGGTAGAGCTTTGTGTTTCGTTGAGCCGTCCGTCTTTGGTTCTTTATTTTCTTTTTAATTTTGATTCGGATGCGACGGTATCGGGGACTGAGAGATGACGCAGGAGCCGCAGCTGCTATTGTTCCAGGAGAATGATGCATCAGTTGTTTTAATCTCGCTCGATGGAGAATTACGCATGAATTATATAACATTGTTTCAATTCTCAAGCACTTTTCAGCGCATTATACTGCATCGAACACGTGCTTTAGCAACGAAGTTAATTTTCCAATTGTTTGAATTTCGCAGTGAACTTTGGTCAGGATATTTCAATTCATCGAATAATCATTGTAAAATAATTTTCATTATAATTATTATAATTATTAATTTTTATGAATTATTAATAATAATAATTAGTCTTTAATAATTTATTCATTACTAATAATTTTCAGTATTATTATTATTATAATTTGTTAATTGTTGAAATTCTGATTAAAAAACAGCACGGAATTATTATAATATAGGAAGATCGAACGCTTCCAAGGATGAAATCAAACGAATCCACCTGTTCGAGGTGATATGCCTCCAATATAACACGCCCTAACGCCAGTCGACGTCTTCATCCCCCGCATCAACCAAATTACTCCCGTCAAATAAATACCATTTCACCGGAACTTCTCCAGCGACTCTCTCTCTCTCTCTCTCCCTTTTCAACAACTCAGATTTCAAAACTAAAATTACTTTCGACTGCAAAGCGCAAAGACGACGACGAGTCAATGCGACTTTTCCTCGCCCTCTCTCTCTTTTTCCAGCCACGGCTTACCATGTCAGAGTAATAAATACGAAAAGTTCATCGAGCAAGAAAACGAACGCCGCGCGCTCGAGTCAGTATCAAAGTTCGCTCGATCGAGCGCTTCGATTCCTGCGCACAGTTCGATTCGACTTGTATATCTGTATATACATACCAAGAGAGCGAGAGAGAGAGTTCTGGCTTCCACAGGGTCCTGCGAGTACACTTCCTAACGAGTTACACTCGAGGATATAGCCGTTGAGGGAACCAGGAAAAGGAGGAGCTGCGGTAGGTCGAAGAGAAAGAGGACCTCGCCACAAGAAAATGATGAATTACGAAATAGATTCAGATGACCTTTGGCTCTTGTTTTTGTTTACCTTTCGGTGTTTTGTCGTTAAATGTATTATTCATATACTGCGTGAGATAATCATTCAAAATGAATAAAATATCGTTATATTAATTGTAAAAAGACAATAGCGCTGTATATATATCTGCAGTATACTAGGTAGGAATTTGTAGGTCAGTGTGCTATTTCAGTAGTAACGTACCGTGTATAGTCAGACGCGACTCTGTTCATGCTCGAGTAGGCAGTTAAAGGTCGAAGGTGTAAAAACTTTTTGAATAATTCATTCGAATATATATTTTTCTCTCTCTTTCCTTTTATGATGCGCAGTTATAATTCGTGCACTAATAATAGACCGCCTTGTTTTTCTTTTCTTTAACCATCGCCAATAATTCGATGGTCTGTTTGACTCGACGATCGGAAAAAGCTCCGAACTTGAATGAAGTTCCTCTCTGGTGAAAGGTGATATCGTAGACTGGAGCACAAAAAATCTGATAAGACATAAATACTCCAGGGTAAGGGGGCAAAGCCGGAAGGAGGAAACGATGCTTTGACCAGAGACACGGATTAGCAAAGCAGAGAGATAACTATTGACACAGTAGAGGAGGAGCTTTGACGAGACGTATCGGAGGAGAAAATACGTCGCTATTTACCGTCGCGTATTTTTACTTAAGAATTCCGTGAATTTTTCCACATCGAGGAGTCTCTTGTAAACTGGAATATGCTATGCATAGACACTCTCTTTTTTTTAAATTCTTCCTGCTCCAACTTTTTATTCCGATACGGAATTTGTTAAGTAAACTTGAAAGTAAATAATTCACACTTGGCCCGCAAAGAGTTCGTAACATTTGTAAACAACCGTAGAGGAAAAATGCCGATCTCAAACTCGAATAAATAAAAAAACACATTCTAAAGAAAAGTATAAGAAACTCCCCTATACAAACACACGAGTCGGTCTATCCATATATACACGCAAACGTGTGTGTAGCCGCACACTATATAGAACGTGTACACGGAGATGGAGAGTAATCGTGAGGAGCGTCGCTAACTTTTCCAATCTAGCCCTCGCCGACATCGTCAAAATACGCTAGCCCTCCGTGCAAGCTCGTTACTTACATTTACAAGTTAACTCGGCGAGGACGCGAATCTCGGGGATCGATCGTCGGGGCCAGAGCCAAACGTCAAGGCTGCTATTGCTCTGCTGGTCGAAGGGTATATCGCAGCGCTGCATAACTGCTCGGCAGTTAAGCTGGAATGGCGTTGCGTGCTTCGCGAATTTTTGCCGAGATGACCGTGGAAAGAGGAGGACTAACGGGAAATTATGTTTCTTTTTTTTCGGAGGTTCAATGTCAGCTTCTTTTTTTTTCGTTCCGTATGGATTTTTGAAAAGCTCGAGCTTGCGATGAATTTTTTTGGGATGTGTAAGGGTCGAAAAGTACATCGTAATATGTGCGATGCTTCGAAATTATGTAGCTACAAGCAAGAGTGTATAAACAAGGAGAGATACGAGTTGTAAAGTCGAAAGAAAATAGGGAAAAATTTGATGAAATTTTGCGAGCTTGCATGTCACTATACTTGTAACACACGAGGTTGTCTGCTGGTACATACACCCGGTCTTCATCTACTTACGTGCATGTTGCGCTCTGCTCCCCTAACTTTGACCATGTTTTCTCTTTTTCAACTTTCTTCCAACCTGACCTCTGAAATATCACCATTTCGTGAAATTTAAAAAACTTTGCCTGCAAGCTCAGTGCCCGTACTTTACAAGCAATATGAGAATCTTCATTATACGAGTAAAAGTATACAGAAGCTTGCAAAACAAGCTCATAAAGCACTTGCCTCGTTTAATTTTTCCTCTATAATAACTTTCTCAATTACCATCTATATAACCAGACGTGTATATAGATATATATCAAAGAGCCACAACCTCGATGACACTAGTGGCTCTCGAGGTTATTGTGGGCAGAAAGTTATACGGGGTGTCAATAACAGTTGTGAATTGGACAATGGCTGCCGCCACAGCGCAGCCGTTAATCTACATTTACGTTGAATATAACCCACATTCATAGGATAAACGCGCGAGCGCGTCAGTATTGTAAATGTGTTGTGTATATATACATACGCACACACGATCGTTGTTCGCGGGGTTAATTGCTTTGCCAAGTTCCGCGCGCGCGAAAGCTTGACGCGAGAGAAATTTGGATACACACGCACGTCTTGTGCGAGGGAAAACGATCCATCAAGATGTTGCTACCGTCGTGTAGTATATATACGGCTTTCTCTAAATTAACTTTGATGCTCATCAAAGTTACACACTGAAAAAGCTCCAGCAGCAGCAATCTCTTCAATCGTGTATAGCTATGTTTGAAAAATTTAATTTCAGACTGTTTTATACACAGCGCGTCGCGAGTAATTTTTCGTCTGCCAGGGCACTTCGGTTATCTTTTCTGACAGCTTGGCAGAGAGGGAGAAGCGTTTTTGGACGAGGAAAAAGTTTGTTCAGCGCTGGGACGAGATCGTTTGCCGCCGCTTAATGAGCGAAATAAATAAAGTTGAAGACGCTGTGTTGGGGCGGACTTTATATATATATCTTGAGTCGTTCCTACGTTTTTCACTACTCTCGTCTTTATCTCGTTGTTGTTTTTTTTTTTGTATATAGTTCTTCGGATGCCTTATTCGATGTTATTAGTCACGCAGGGAAGCTTCGGGGGAAAATTACCGTAAGAGCTTGGGTAAAGTTCGCCCGAGTATCGTCGTTACGGTGTCGCTGCGATAGATGGGATTGTTTTATTGATGTCGGAAGTTTCGGGTGATTTTTTACCTTCATTTAAAAATGTACGACTACTTACTCGAAACGGTTTCTTATCGAATGACACTTAATTAATTTCTCGCAAGTATCTTCATAAAAGCGACCTTTACGACACACGTACCAGCTACGAAAACTCTTTTCGTCATACAGCTGTTTTATACCTCCTCCTCGAGAGAAAGGAAGACCTTTTACACACGCCAAGCCAGCCAAGAACGAGTTCTGTGCCCTAATATTGCCAACTTCGCCGTCGGGATTTCAGGAGAGCTTAACGGACTTCCTCTCTCTCTCGTGACTTTTTTCTCGGCAACCGTTTGTTTTACTTTTTTTGTGTGTGTGCGTGTTCTCCGTTCGCCGACATTAATTATCGTCTTTTTCGGGGCTGCTCCATTTTTACGAGAAGCAGACGGTCTCTGATGCTCTCCGTAGGGAGTGCGGCTCTCCTTTTTTTATGCCCGTTGTTATCTTAATTGCGAAGACGAACAAATTATCATAATTCCATCGGGGGGGAAGCCACTGCGTTAGAGCTTTTAATTGGCGATATCTATGTCGAGTAATGAAGCTTTACGAGGCGCTCGTTTTGTTCCGAGTGAATTTTATTACTCGCCGCCGCCGGGATTTTATTTCAGTATTGCTTTATGTTCATTGTTCAGCAGGTGAAGCATAATTTTATCTATCTTATTTATAGTCCGCGTAACGACACACAGACACCACTATATCATGCGGAGCTTTTTTGTAGACTTCTTAACAGTCGATATGCGTCCTTCATAATATAAAGTCAGAGCTAATTCTTCCGCGCTCGTGAATGATTTATTTTTATGAAGGATATATTAATATGCAATCCACGTGCGTCTGTCGTCTTTTCATTTATTTATTTTTTTTACGATTTAAATAAACAGTTGGACAAATATGTTACTTATAATATAACTCGATTTCATTACTCGTCTTTATGCAAAAAAAGAAGAAAAAAAACTCCGGGAATTATGAGGGAAAATCCCAGGCAGCAAAAGCGTGTCACACCGAACGAGATATAACAGCAGCAGACGTGGACAAAAAGAAAAGCAGCAGCTTTTCTCCAGTCCAATTCACCGGCATCAGACTTATTTATAATCGCGGCGACGGCGGCGGCGAGATACTTTTCATAATCGATCGGATTCCCTCAAAGCAACAACGCTGTGTATTTATACGTATGGAAGCTATATACTGCTACCAGAGCTTTTTTCTTTTGTGAGAGATATTACATTCGTTACACACTAGATTGAGTAGAAAAGCTGCGGGGATGACGAATTCGTCGGGAAGTTGATGCTTTAATAAAACATGAGTCGGTAATTTTGCCTGATAGAGGCGCCAGAGACGAGGCGTGAATGGACGCTTCGTTTGACGGGGGAAATGTATGCGAATTTATGATGATTTTCATGCGGGATTGAGTGAGAATAAGGGACTGCGGGGATTGATCGGAGATTGACGTTATATAGCTTAGGGGGTGGGACGAACTATGGGGGACTTCGTCACGAGAGGATCAAATTGTCACTTTTCGTGATTACGAAAGATTCTCCGATGTCATCGTTTTCGCAGTGCTTATTTTGTAAAAATAATTCACTGTCAGGAATATCAATTTAAAAATATTCTTCCTTTGTAGAAACGTACATTTACCATACGCGGAGTGGAAATAAAATAATTTTATTTTTACTCGTTCTGTACCGTTGGAATAAATCAATACGTTTTATGCATTATTTTTATTCCCGTTAAAACGCAGAGCCTTTCGCAGAACGTACTCGTAAATGGTATACTGAAATAGCAACGTTGCACACAAAGCAGAGCATTTAAAACAGCAGCAGTATACGAGCTTGCAATAACAACAACAAAAACTATACATCCTTATACAAAATCCCCATCATCCTCTATAACGATCTCAAAACCATCCTATCCACTAAACTTGAAAATCCACCCCCGGAAGCCAAAGTCCCAACGATAAATCTGCATTAAAATAGCAAAATTTACATCCCCCGGGTATTGATTACCCGCAGCAGCTAATGCACGAGTCCTATTAGTCAGCCTCGAAAAATAGCCCGCCACAACTCAAAACACTCTCGAGCGAGAGCGCGCAATCCTGACAAACGAGCTCGAAACTCCTTTGCACCAGCTGATCTCTCTCGCTCTGCGTTAAAAATAGAAGCTGGTGAAAAAAAGAGACGCGAGCGACGGCGAGAATAGAAAATGAATTTTTCATGCAGGCCAAGAGAGTCGCATCTCTTTGCGCTGGCTTTCTCTCTCTCTCTCTCTCTCTCTCTCTCTCTCTCTCTCTCTCTCTCTCTCTCTCTCTCTCTCTCTCATACATTATTCCGCGAACGACGAAAGCCTTCAGCTATACCGAATGCTACAGCTGAGAGTCACTGAAAGCGAAGGCACGTCGCGACGATTACGTAAGTCGAGGAGGCAGCGGCTTTTTCATGCGTTTTCGAATCTCCCGCGTGGGATTAGTGTGTGTTATGCGGGATTAGAGGGTCTCTGTGTTTGTTGCTGCTACTGCTTGTTTAAAGCCCTGAGAAGGTGTGTATGACACGGGGATTATGAGTTGTAGTCGCTTTCTTTGCTGTTCAATTAAATGCGTTATTCAATTAAACGTTTACATCGACTATATGCGTACAGTATAGGACAAGGTCTTCAGGATAAAGCTGGATGTATAATGACAGTAGGAATAGTGGAATAATTTGCAGTCAGAATTTGATTAAATAAAATGAATAGATTTTTATTTGTACATTATTTCAAGGTTTGCTGCAGCAACCTAGTATATTATAAAAATCATCATCGTCCATGTAAATCATAACTTCATGCTGCATAATTTCGTACATCATCGGGCACTGTATCGCTTTGCAGACCAAAGAAGTAGACAAGTCAACCATGCAATTTCGGGACGCAGTCTCGATAAATTTACACCTGATTCGCGCACAGTAAATCGGAAACGCACCATTACATTTGCTGCTGAAGAAGGCATTAACCAATTCGACGTTTCTCGCGTATTTCACTAACTTGGTTTTATCTCCTGAGAGCACGTCCCAAAATGACACGTTTCTGTAGAACTTTCTCTTCTGCGTCTTAGTCAGCTGCTCTTTGCAAAGATTCAGAAAACTTGTCACCTGCTTGACGTTTCGGTTGAAAACTTTCTGATTTTTACCGACTATCGTTGCTCCCATCGTCACCTGTTTCGCAATTTCAGCAATGATATCTTCTATCCAGGGACTTTCCGAAATTACCGCTCGGCATAGAAGGCTTGCGTTATAGTCTAGGATATCCAAACCGCGGTCAAAAAAGAGCCAGGCTAGCTCCGAATTTCGCTCGCCTTTTATAAGCAGGTCGAAAGACGTTAGTTCATCCTCGTTTTCGATGAGTATATCGGCGCCCAATTTCAATAGCGTTTTGACGGCCTTGTGATTCTGGACATTTGGACGGGAAGCTATCAGCAGAGGTGTCCAACCGAATTGGTTTTTAAGGTTTATATCTCCCTCAAATAATTTAATCACGTACTCCAATACGCCAGGTCGGTTATTCAGCACGGCCATGTGCAGGCAAGACTCTCCAAAAAACGCCGAGCGAGAGTTTAGGTTGCCATTGGCTTCATTTACTAGAAGCGTCAATGTATCCAGGTCAGCGTACTTCACAGCATAGACCATAGTTTCCATGTCAACAGTACTCAGCTGGGCTCCGTAGGACACCAGCAGGCATGTCATCTGGTAGTAGATGCCTATGAGACTTGAGTCGTCTATCGACAGGAAGAATGATGATATAGGGGTTCGTTGGAGAACGTCTAGTGCATTGACGTTAGCGCCATTCTGGAGTAGTAATTTGGCCATCTCCAGATTTCCTTTGATGCAGGCCATGTGCAAGGCTTTGCATCCACCTGGCATACTCACATTTACGTCGGCTCCGTAATTTATCATACCTTCCACCAATTCCAAATCACCGAGACCGACGATCAGTGGGAATGGGATCCCAGCTTTCTCAAACTCCAGGCAAATGTACTCCTTACACAAAGGCATGTTTTGCATCTCCTGATAGATCCTCTCTAGAGAATTCGGAAAGTCTAGAACTATACTAAAGTAGCGACGAGTCATTTCAACTTCATCTACTTCGACGAATTTTTGTAATACCTCATATAACATATTGGAGGGATGACTGAGTGAACAGAATTTCTTGTATAGGGGAAGACTTTTTAACTGTAGCAAGTCGCCAAGGTTTTACGTTCGTTGCACACAAAGGGTCCGTTAACCTTCCGTTGATCACGTTGAATCCACTAGGTCGATCTGCTTCTTATTATTTCGTTGAATTTTTTAACCTTGCAATTTTGCCTCCGAATGAGCACCAATTTGTCCGATTATAAAACTTGAAGTATATCTAGTATACCTAAATTTGTAAATATTTTGTCTCGTACACTGCACGCTCTGGAACTGACTGCACTCACACTGAACTTTGAGAGGGGTTTGCAGCCGTCATTTATAAGCACTCTCCCTACCACAATTTTTGCGTACGACTTGGGCTTTACGAGAATGCTGAGTCAACCGGCTCCGCCCACTTTCCCATAAAATCTGGGTCTAATGAGGGTACTGAGACAAAGCATTTCTGACCTCAAAGGACCCAAATGTATCGAACTTTTCTTACACTTCTCGAAGGAAGAGTCGGCGTCGCTTTGCTTACGACGCCTCTTAACGCCGCACGCATCTTCTACGCATATCATCCCTCTCATGTATATCTGAGAAAAATAATTGAACGGGTTGAGGAATGGGTGGCAAATAATCATTTCGTATTTTGGTGCAAAAATCCATTTATTTAAGACCTTCTAAAAATATCCTGTGGCGAGCTCGCGTTTCCACACACCGAACTACGCAGTTAAACCGCTCGAGACACTGATTTGTTGTCATTATCTTGACTATAGTACCGCTCGCTTGTCGAACTCGACCTTCTCGCCTCGTGTCCCCGACCAGACTGCCCTCTCCTACCGGCCTGAGGCCCGCCGCACTCCCTGTCAACCGCCGCTGTCGCGAAGCCATCCTGTTTTTATGACGTCTCTCGTCGCCGAAAAAGGCCCACAGCTGTCGGGCAAACTTTCACTCAAGCCCGAGATCCCGAAAAAATCCTACTTCTTTTCCATCTCCCCGTTTCCCTCCATAACGCCGCCTGGTAAGTCATAATACGCAGTCGCCGTCCGCAACAATAATTTAATAAAATTTATTATAAGTTTAGCAAAAATTTATTATAACACACATATTATTAGGCGTCCTAATTAATAATGGCAGGATATACTTGTATTCTGAAGATTTTTAATATGTTAGTAGTAATTTTTATTATTAAAAGAATAAAAATAGTTAGAAAATAAAAATACTAATAATAGTAAAAGTACTGTACTATAATACATAGTAAAAATTATTGTCTCTAATAGTATACTTACACACACATACACACACACACACTTTTCATTCTGCTGCTGTACGGAAAAAGGTCTTTTTCTTGCACCTGTTAAGGAGACGGATACACCTTTAACCTTTAATAAATAAGTATTTGGAAGTACGTGACTCAGCTCTCACAACAACGCGTCTTAAAACATCACATTTCACAAAATCAAGTCGTTATAATCCGCAGGCATAAAACGGATGCAACAGCGAGAAATACACGCGACGGTCTGCTCTAGGGGATGGTGCACACTGTACATATCTATACCCGAGAAACGTTCTAATTATCGCACAAATAACGCCAATCGATCGAACCGAGAAGAGGCCATCCTGGAAGCAAAATGACAATCCAAGCGCGCAGCATCATCGTCGGATCCAGCATTAGCGCCATTACGGATCATTATTTCGAGTGGCCGTAGGTACGGCGCACATGGAATATTCAAGCGTCCCGTGGCCTCAACTTGCACAAACCCTGAAAGAGAGAGAGAGAGAGAGAAATCCATTGCGGTGCTTAATAGCCCAGGCGAAGGTAACTGCACGCACACACAGACATTGGCCGGATTTCGGCTAGTGAGAGAGAGAGAGAGAGCTCACGCTAATCGTGGCTGTATGTCGCGTGTGATGAGCTTTGAAGTTTCTCTCTCTCTCTCTCTCTCTCTCTCTCTCTCTCTCTCTCTCTCTCTCTCTCTCTCTATGCGAGGGAGGGCAAGACCCAATTATACGTGCACACGCTGAGGGCGCGATTATCGATCAATGACTGCTGCTGGCAAAATCTGGTTCACTTGAGAACACATACAGCACGGATACGCCGTGTGGATATGTAGAGCTGTAATACAGCAAGAAGATGTTGTAACGCCGCGGGTAAATTTCGCCGTTCACGCGTATGAAGGAAGATGATACTTTGGAGGAACGAGCATGACTTCGATACGCCGAGTTTGAGTTTGATCAACCGGACGAGATGATACTTTGCTTTGAAAAGTTATTCTGTGTGTCTGATCATAATGCTTGACGGAGGGATTTTATACGTGTACGAAAATTATTAAAATAAGTTTGATGGGATGACCGAAAAGTTACGTGTAGCTTAAAACTCGACGCGTATGATCATGTATAATAAGTAACATAAATTTCAGGAACATTCAAAGCAAGTACTTGGACACGACGCGAGGATGAGGGAAATTCTAGCAACAATTTCTAGACCGCCGAGCGCTTTTATATATATATATATTAGAGCAAACTTTATCGTGGCTTGTAATTGATTTTTATGCCCGTCGCGCGTTGTTGAATATGTACGATATATATTAACGGAATAAAAACGACGTTAAAACTCGGCCATTATTGTTTTATTATTACAAGCCAATTAGGTCAATGAGAATTTTCCAAAAATTTACTCTTCAAAGCTTCCACGAGCCATGCAATCACACGCATCGTGACCCCCACGAAAATTCAATCACCTCGTATATAGCGTCGAGAGCGTCCTTAATTAAGTTAATTAACCTAGACCTCTAAAACCGTCGTCACACCTTCACCCCTTGTCTTCAAGCTCACGGAGATGTGGCATCACAGAGGCTGAAGGAAGGAAGCTCCAGTCACGGATCGCCTACGTATACGTCTTTATATTATAACCCCTGCCCAGTAGTGCTTGCGGGGATAATTTTAGTCGACGCCCACTGTTGCGGTCTTATCTGTGGCCTTGCTCTTGTCCCTAATGTCTCTCGCTTTTGTCACTTCGTTCGATGGTTCTTGTTCTTCTTTTCGGCTATAGTATAGTGACCTTGGAAAGGGAGGATGGTGGTATTTTTTGTTCCTGATTTTGAGATAAATTTGGCTTTTCTCGAGACTTGCAAAATTATTTAATTAGGACGAGCTTGCGGTGGATACCGTTGTTTTGTTTGCAAGAATTTCTGAGAAGTGAATAGAACGCGTTGTTGACTATAGTTTACAGATGTTTTCCAACGAAGTTATGCTAATTAGTAGTGTAGCGTAAATACAACGATGAGTTGGCTAACGAATCTACCTGATACTTTACGAAATGCACTTTTATGCAGCGTAGAAGTTGTGTAATTGTTGCAAAAGTAACAGCTTCCGTAAGAACAGCTGTTCAAAGCATAATTTTCACTATTAAATTTATACGCAGTTCTATTCATCTCAACGAACACATACACACAGAGCACAATAGCTGTAATTGCCCACATACCGCATTGTACTCGAAATCCGCAAAAGACAATACGATTAATTTTCTATCGATAAAAAAAGTAGCCGGCTACTATAATCCGTCTTTCGAAATCGGCTCTAAACCGACCACCACGACTATATCCCGTGCATTCCAACTTAGCCATTATCCAAGAGGAACAAAGTTCAATTAGTCGAGAATGGCAAAGGCGCACTTTATCATTCGATTACACGAGCGAAATTCGCGTGGACTCAAAGCTCTTTCTCTCTCTATCCCTCCGATATGCGTATGTAGCTGGATTTCGAGCGGAGATGGGAGAATTTCGCTCGTCCTGGGGTTAAATCCGTTTGGAAACGCGCAAAGAAGCGAAGGCTGATTGAATTCGCTGAGTAGCTACGCTATATACTTCGATGTATAGGGAAATGTTGTGTCGTGCTTTTCTTGTTTTACAACTACTGTTAGCCAGGGATTAGAGATGTAATCTCCTTATATGGCTTTGTCTCTCTCTCTCTCTCTCTCTCTCTCTCTCTCTCTCTCTCTCTCTCTCTCTCTCTCTCTCTTTCAAATTTGATAACGGTTGCGGATTTTCTGTGTGCGTGCGTGTATTATCTACATATGTAGGTATGCGACCGAAGTTTTGTTCTTCGGGTAAGGGGGGGAAGAACTACATAATTCACTAATGCAGCATCTTCTCGAAAGTTACGAACTCGATCAACTCGTGAGGAGAGAGAGAGAGAGAGAAATAGAAGGGAACCGATTTGAGCAAATAACTCTCGGTAAGAAGATTAATGCATTTAATTTTGTATGAACAGCGGAGAAAAGATTTTAAAAATACCGAGTGGCGCTCGGAACTCGATGAATTATTTAAAGGATAATCAATTTTGCTATATGCTCTCTCTCCCGAAGCGCAATTTAAAAAGTAACTCGGTATACAAATAAATCGGCACCGCTGCGAAACTATATAATCGCATTAGCGTCTCTCTTTCTCTCATTCTCCCTAAGCTCATAAATTTCAATTATGAAGCTACTTAAAAACAGTCCATTCCGTTCAAGTGGCACGCACACACATATATACAGAACCGTAAACTTTCGGCTCGAGTTTCTGGATAAATACCCGGAAAGACTCTGCTCTCTCATCCCACTTTAATCGCCTGAGAGTTAAAGCTCCTCCCGTTCTAGGGGCGACTGCTAGGTATATATATACGTGTACATATACTCATCCGTATCCCGAAATTCGTATAGCTTTACTCTCTTAAATTATCCCAATTCGATCCGCGAGAAACGAGAGGCACTTAAGAGAGTCAATATCAGGGGCTTTTTAAATCCGAGAGTTGCAACGAGTCCGCTGGAAATCCACCCTCAACAATGTCTGATTCAATATTAACGCAAGACCGGAAAACAATAAGCGTCGTATCTCTCTCTCTCTCTCTAGCGATCATGCGGCCAAACAGTTGGGAGATTAATAGTATGGCTGATAAGGATTAGCGGGATCAGGATTAGATAAATATGATAATTCATCTGGGAATCTGATTGCTCTGTATAAGCCTGATTTGTACTTCAATTGAGTTGTTCCTTGTTTGTTGAAAGATATTATATATGCGAGATGCATACTAATAATGATTGTTTGACTAACCTCGTGAATAAGCGATGCTTCATAAATGATGAACTCCTGCGATCCTTTGTTACACCTGAAAAACAAAACGCAGGGATATGAATAGTTAAATTTCAAATTATGACTTAATGTACACAGTGTACTTTATTTTTTTTTATTTATATATACGTAAATTAGTAGAATCAAGGATTCGACATTGGGTTTCAGTAATTTAAAGCGTTAAATAAATTAAGCAAACCACAGCGAGATCAGAAGTTTAATTATAATCTTATTATCAAATTAGAGAAGAAAACCGGCATACGCATTATATCGAGACTAAATGAAGTCTAATTTACATAATCGCGCAAGGAATGCGCGCGAAATTCAACAAGCTTTTAATTCCAATGATTATATCCTACAATTAGCAAAATCGCATTTGCAAAGCTCTCTCTCTCCGGCATAATCCACCCACTGCAAAACTGCGATTTCAGCAAAAAATTTAAAGCCACCAGACTCAAAACAAAAACAGAAAATTTTTCCTCTCTCTCTCTTTCACGAACAATTAAGCTCGCACTTGAAAAACCGCCCACATCATTAAAACGAAAAGAATAAACGCGTCTTTTCTCTATTCCACATACAGCGAAGCGAAAATAGGAAGACTGGAAGAAAAGTCGGCGTATAAACGCGTTTGTGCTGTCGCACAAAGAATCAAACGCGCCGTGAAGAGAGTAGACACGCACGGCTGGTCACTATACAGACATCAAAGAAACGTTGCTCTTCTTCTTCTCCGCAGTTCTTTTCTTCGACGCAGACGATCTCATCGGCGCTTTTACGATCGTCCGAGCATGAATAAATGACGAGTGTTTGCCCTTGAAATTGCGAGTTCGATGATCTTGGATTCGATGCGGGGGTGTAGTTAGGAGCCGGGATTTATTTCTGTACATATGGCTTCGGGTCGCTTTTTTTGTTTTCTTTTTTCGTGAATTATAAATTCGGGACTCTGCCTAATCTACCGAGAGGGTTTGTTTTTTTTTGTTGCGAAATCTCGGTTTATTGCAGATGACTATACGGGTAGCTGGAAATATATCTCTCGACCTTTGACGTTGGTAGGAATCCTTTATCAAAGCTTTTATATTTCTTTAAATTATAAATTTACAATTAAACTAATGATAAGAGTGAAAAGAAAATCCAATCGAAACAAAAAAAGGTGCTCCAGTTTTATTGATTTACGTAATTGCTACAGACCGATTGTTATTGTCCTCGACAACGGGAAAAACACTTTCAATTATCGGTCGCACAAATCGAGAGCGCGCGCGAGACTGGCGATAATGCGATTGGTCAATCACGATGATTTAATTAATAAATTACTCCTCTGAGCGTCTTGTTCCGAGTTAATACCGACCGCAAGCTCTTTCATAATAATTATCGGTGAAAAACGAGAGCTTTTCATTTATCGAAACGTCTATACATGCGATGGTATAGACGCAATCGGATTACTCTCTCATAATGAATTTTAACTTTGCTAACAGTCTGATTGGCACGAGAAATTTGTCCTTGTTTTTCCTAGTCGCATACAAAACGAAACAAATAATACCACCTGCTCAGCATCCTAATAATAACACGCACGGGATATGTCAATTCCTTAACGCAATAAAGAAATTCACTGTCGTCATCGTGCATTTCGGAAAAGAGAAAAGCTTCTATTTATATATTCCCACCGCGTATCGCTCATCTCCCCAGCCCTAGTCATTCGGTTCACGTCAGTCCCCCCCACCCTAAGACTTATCTCTCGAATCCGTAGCTTTTTCGGCCAACCTTTCTACTATACTATATACCTTCGGTCTGATTAATAATGAAACGTTATATCGAGTCGAAAGCGATTAGCCAATCAAACACAACTTTTCTCGTCGCGCCAACTTCAACTTTACCACTTGTTCACTGCTCAGTCTTTAAAAGATCCATTCAACGACTCGCGCGCGCATATAACGTGGACGATGTCTCCAGTTACGGACCGTTCGCTCCTGCAACTACTACTACTGATTCTGATCTCGGTACGTATACGCACTTTGCTTTTGACTGTACTAAACTTGCGGTTTACGCCCATATCTCTCTAATCAAAGCCCCTCGACGTAGAAACTATATATATATAAACACTGATGGGATAGGTTAATTTGGGTCTACTGCGATTTAATTATGATGTGCGAGGGAGAAAATTTACGTGGAGAGAGAGAGAGAGAGATTGTTTGTTTGCTCTCGAGAGTTTCGAGTGGATCCAGATAAATATTTACAAGGACTGAGATTGGAATATTCGTATACAGTCGATGACGCAAATTAAGGGAAAAGCTGACGCAGCGATCGGCAAACTCGAGAGAGGCTAGACTTGATGGTAATTGAAAAAAAAGTCTCGAATGACGCTAACGACTACGACGCAATAGGATACTCACTTTTCGATTTGCCCCTCGTTTTTTTTCGCAGTATCTGCTTCTTTTACGAGCTATATAGACGCAAGTCATTGCGGACTAGTCGCGAAACTTTTATTTCGCTACTCAGACTTTCTCGTTGTGTATATATACGTGTACGCGTTCCAGAGGAAGAGGAAAAAATCCTTTGTGGGCTGCGACATCCTGTCGCGTAGAGCTGAATCAAAAACTTTACTTCGTTTTTTTTTACGGGTCGGAAGAGAAAGTCGAGGATTTTATATTCCTTCGTGTGTTATACTGGAGAAGTTTGTATCCGTTTCGCAGTTCCTTTCTTCCTCTGTATTAGTGCGCATTAATGCGAAAATCTACTTTTCAAGTTTTAGCCAGTGGGAAAACAGAGTATTTACCGAGATTTATCGGAATCGCTATGTGGACTGGCTTTTTGTTTATTGCATTCGTTATAATATAGAGACTATACTTAAATAAACACATGGAAACAGTTCGTAATGGATATACGTTTACATTAAAAGCGCATATTACTTTCCTTGATTGTATAAACAATTGTTATTTGTCGATATTCCACGAATCCGACAATTTTTGTTAATTACCTGGAATTCTTTGTTTTCGATGGGAAATTAATTGAAATACGAGTTGAAAAATATATGAATAACGTTAACGAACAGCAGAAATTTTATTCGATATAAACAGTAGAGGATTTAAATTACATCCATCAGCGATCATTTTACCTCGCATTATTCAATCAGTAAAAACCATTACAGTTTACCTGTATTGCAAATTATTAATTAATTGACCTACTTCAACATTCGAATATCAATATATCAATTTCAAAAATAACGAAAATTATCAACGGCTTCCTAAAATTCAAACCCATCCCACACACATCTCAATAGAACGATCCAGAAAATAAGACCAGAAGAGACACATCCGCAAGCTTTTTTTTCTATCGATACAAGGGCATGTGTAGCCAGCAGTAGGCGCAGGAATTTAATTAACGAAGAATGCGTATCTTTCCTTCCCTGGACTAGGTTAGGCCGAGTGAAATATTCCGATACGCAGCCGGGAAGTCACGCTGCGTTGCGGATTAATACGGTGGTCGAGCGCGGGTTATTTGCGGTAAGGGATGAGATGAGGGTCTGTGATACCCTATGGTAAATTTTACATTTGCTAGTAGGATCGATGAACATGATATATTGGATATTGTTTCTTTAAAAGACGATGAATAGGGTCGAACAATCTCAATTTAAAGTTTTTGCTTTTTATTGCACTGGTGCAATCTTCAAATAGATTTAAAGAAGTCGCATTGCATACGGCAAAAAGTCGCGAGTACAACAATAATCATTACCGCGCTCGACTTGAAACTAGTTTGTTATCGACGAAGTGAAATATCGTATAAAATATTGAGTCGGCTGAACTTTATTATGGATGTATAGTATAAGGTAGATGGAAGAAGTGGCAAGATTACTTTTTAATTGTTTCGAATTCACTTCTCGATCGCTCTTTCGATAACACTGTTTCATGACTTTTCAAAAAGTTCGAAGATTAGCGGACACGAATAATAATTATATACTTTATGCTAGTAGCGATTTTCAATTTTAACTGCGCACTGATCCATTTATTTTTGTCGAGCTTTCAACTATTCACAGTTGGTTCGATTATTATTTAATGGAACACGAATTAGCTATACTTCGAAATACACAAGTCGTGCCAGCTAAAGTAGCGTATATTATTCATCTACTATCAATCGACATCGGTTTCTCCAAAAATACCTCCCTCCTAAATCAACGACTCCGTAGAAAAAATCCACTGCAGCATCGGCTCCTGCAAAAAAATCTGCCAGATAACCCAGAGAGTTAGCTATATGTTGCTCCACACGCATCCTCCCACTCTCTCTCTCTCTCTCTCTCTCTCTCTCTCTCTCTCTCTCTCTCACTCCATTACTGAAATTATCGCACGCTAAAGGGCTCGCTCGGCTGCGATACGTCATTGGCGAAAGTGCATCCTCCTCCTGCCCCCCTCGTTCTCTCTCTCTCTCTCACTCCGCGTGTACACTGCACAGATCGATGACACAGCGCGAGGTTAGCGAGCGCCGGGCTATCTATAACATCGCATCGCGCGCACACCGGGCCGCGAACTAAGAATTGGGTTAGCTCGATTATCGACTGGACTACTCGCTCGTTCGAGCCTCCCTCTATATTCCTATCTCTTTGCTGCTTCGCACACCTGATACGTCTTTCATTAAACATAAATCGCTGCCATTGAAATTCATTACTTATTCGCGTTACCGCCTGCGGTTTCCGGACGGACGAGTTTTATCGCTGTAAAGCTATACAGCAGCTCTAGTGTACTTGAACTAACGCACGTGTGTGTGTGTGTGTGTAGCCGAAGCGAGCGGCGTTTGATTTGATTGATTGATATTCATTCGGTTTTTTGCAGTTCAAGGAGAATTCACTGCACGCCGATAGGTTATCGAAAACCGAGAGAGCTGCGTGTCTGGCGATATTACGAATAATTTATTTGATGATGTGTGTGTATGTGTGTAATAGTCGGCTGAAAGCTAGAGCTTTTTTCGGGTATTTAGCTGCGGACTCGATCGTATGGCGATGTATTTGATTGATTTGGAGCGACGAGCGGTGCTATATTCAGTGGTGAGAATTTTAATTTGAATGCATTTGACGGCCTTCGCGGAAACGTTATTGAAGCTGTGGTCGTAGAAAGTATTCGATATATTTTCAATACATGCAGAAAACTTGTTTATTAAATGCTGCGAACGAGTGGAAGGTCGTGTATTTTATTCGTTGCCGATGAAATAATTGGAATTAATAATGAAATCGAAGTGATCGATGCAATCTCTTTTCGAAAATTTCAACTCAATCATAAATGCGCACGGGCAATAAAATATTTTCAATATTGCATGTTACGCATTCGCATTTCCACAATAAGCAGAATACACGACTTTTTAAAATTCAATAAACTCGATTCTGCTTCATTTCTACACAATACACACAAATAAATTAGCACGCGAAATGTAATTTCGAACGAGTGATATAAAGTTAATCAAAATTTCAGTACGTGCTTCGTTACACGCATTGCAATTTTCAACGCAACCGAAGAGATGGGAATTACAAATCGACTCGAGAAAATAATTATTTTTGCTTCATTAAATGAAGTATATAAAGGCACAATTTTTAAATTTCCCTGATGATACTATATAGTCATACGACACGACGAAATTGCAGAAAAATACACGAGAGGGCGAGCTCGCGCGCGTGTCGATAAATTAAATATTCTCTTCAAAAATTCATTTCAGGCATCAAACAGTAAAGAACAGGCTATGAACGCTTTTATTCGGCTCTTAATTGGATGGCAGAAAATATCGATTAACCGAATCATTGCGAACCGGAAGGCATTTTACGGGCAGTAACTTTTCGAGTTGATAGCCGTATATATATAAAATTTATCCATTTTTAATGCTTCCAGAGTACAATCTTTATTAATGTGGGTCGATGATGGCGAAGCAAAGCAGATTAAAAACGGTTAAGAATTAATCAAAGTAAAATCATCTCATTCAAAGCTCATATAATCAACGTTTCAAAAAGAGAATCATACATTACATTACATTACACTTTTCATAACGTTCTCTACCCACGAAAACCATCGATCCCACCATCGTCAGCAGTTGTACTACACCTCACCTCAGCGAAAATAAAAGCTCAACTCTCTCCTCGCGCGAGGTTAACTAATTCCAGCCAATCGAGCTTGCAATTACTCGCGGCTCTCTCTCTTGCGCGCGGGACAGAAATACCTCGACTCTAAATCGGGCCTTGGCGCCGGCGTATAGGTACTAACCGCTACTGCAGGACTATCGATTTGTGCGCGACGACGAAATCCCAGAACGCGCAAAAACGCGCGAACACATCAAATTTCATGCGCTCGCGGATAATTCAATTGACACAGTGCGGCTCATATGTATAACTGCTGCAAAATTCAAGCTTGTGTGCGTAAGACGAGTCTTTTGTTATAATCACACGAAAGTTTTGAAAATTCTCGTAATTAATCCCATCCCCCGCAGGCGTGTGTGTCCCGTAAAGTTTGACTTTGCTGCGAGCGATGTTGTTCCTGCGCTTGTTTGGGCTGCTTTGCATGGCTGGTTTTTCAACGAAATTCGGAGTTTCGGAGATAATACGACGTTGTAACGGTTATATTGTATAGTAAAAAAAATCGGGGAATAATTTATATGCAACAGCTTTTCTTGGCATCTACGTCTATATTTATGAACGAAAAGTAGATCTACCCTTCATCTCGAAGAAATATCTTTCAGAATTAGCCAATCTAATCCAAGCGCAGACAATCCGAACACAATCTTCCAACTGCGTAAAATGTGCGAGCAAAGACAGCTGGAAAAATTGCCCCCTTGAAAATGAGATTTCAGAAAGCTGAGTAATGATTTCGCGCGTTCGGATTTTTCTTCGTTACACGCGTTATATATATGAACTGCGAGAAGAATCTGCGCGAAATTTCGCAGGAAGAAAACACGAGAAGGAGTAACGGTGCAGATGGAAAGGCGATTCGTTAATTTTAATGAAAAATTGGTCGAGTTGGATGAAATTATTTCTTTTTTCTTTCCTCTCTCGTGCAGCAACTATCTTCTTGTTCTGGTACTCTCGGTCTATCCTTCTCCGTTTCTCGTTTAAGAAGAATTTAAGAAGGAAGACTTAAGCCCGGAAACGAGTGGGCGAGAAAGAAAGAGAGAGAGAGAGAGAGAGAGAGAGAGAGAGAGAGAGAGAGAAGACCGAGTCGGGGTTATCGATCCACATTTTTCAGCATATTAAAGCTCTGGCTTCGAGCGCCATTCTCTTATTGTATTTTTTTTGCTTCTTCTTCCAGAGTTGCTGCTGCGGATCCTCTCTTTCTCTTCTCTTTTAGCCTCTACAGCTCGTCGAGTGTAGGGGCTCAATGAAGCCGAATGAAAGCAATATTTTTTAATGCGCTATAACTCGGGAAAGTCGAAATACGGAGCGCGGAATTTTAATTCGTTTTTTTACTCGGGTTCAATTCATTCGTAAATCTATTAGTAGATCGTTCGAGCAGTAGAGGAAAGTTATTCAACCAGACAATGGCGTTTAATTCTGCTGCATAATTCGTGAGAATAAAAAAAGTTGTGATATAGAATTTTCATTGGTCAGAGATTCAATTCAAGTTGATTAATAAGAACGTAAATCGTTTCGTATAATAAGCTTAGAAAATGTACGATTGAAAGGAATATTCAGAGGGGGAAAACCTTTTACCGATAAATGCTTCGAAATACGAGTTTCTCCTAAGCTGTATAAATTTGAAACTCATTAAGAGAATTTTCCGCCAATCCCTCGACGGTCAGCGTCGCTCAGAATCCCCTGTAAAATAAAATTCGAATATCTCCCATGCAAATGAAGCACGACTTTTAGCAAATTGCTGTATTCTTTGAAATCTGTCCATCTTTTATTTTGACGCGAATGCAAAAAGCACCCATTAATCACTCTATACCAATGCTTTCAAACACATATGACAAAAATTATCGCTGTCACGATCAAGATTTACGCAGATACACGCTTTCGGCAAGACGAAAAGAAAAACACCTACGCATCGAGTTTCAAACACCAGATATGTTTGCTTTCTCCCCTACATCGAGCAATCAGACATTTCTGCGCACCAAACAAGCAAATGCCGCGTAAGTAGCTTCGGGTAGGATCTTTACTTCACCCTCCCACGAATATAAGGCGAGAGTGGAAAAAAGGGAAGGGCGGCATTAGGCCAATATTCCGGAGATACTTTACTGCGAATGAGAAAGTCCGAGAGAGAGAGAGAATATCTGTCTTTGATCGAATGAGAGATGATGAAACAAAGTAAGGATGAGTGTGATCTTAACAAAATGTTCGTTATTGGCAACGAAGAACAATTCTTTATTTCGAATATCCACATAATTTTCATATCTGTTATTTGTTAACAGTCAAAAAGTTTCGACCTGACCTATGCTCAACAACAGTTCAACTCCAACCCAACGCCATGCAATCAACCTCTCATACATCCTCTAAACGGATTTAGAGACAACGGCATAAACGATCTAGCTATCGGCAATTTTCCAACCTATCCCTTTGAATGTCCTTATCCATCAAGTCAGATTCCACAAGAATATCCAATTTCTGACCTATCGACTGATATCCTCGATCCCCCCATATTCCCATGGACAAGCAGATGTGGTCAAAGTCCCTGGATACAACCTCCTCCGATAATTCCACCAATAACGCCACATAACTGGCCATATTACCCTTGGAAATTGCCAGAATGTCAGCAGACTTCCGTGAGAATCGATCAGCAACAGGAGCTTGATGACGATGGCAATGATGATGATGAGGAGGACGTGAATATCAACTTCAATACCAACACAAACAGTAACGTGAAAGGTTAGTATTTGCGTGACCCTTTCACGCCTAATCCGCTGGGAGATGTAGCCCAGCGGGAATTTGAATTTGGGTTACGGATTGATTTGATGCCAACTGTAGATCAGGCTTGGGACTATTTATAGAGATAATGTTTCAAGGCAATAATCTACTATTCGCTTCTGTCATCTTACGTTTATATTATCTTTTACAATATACACTGTTTCGTAGCTGCTTTCAATTGCTATCAGGAGTCCGAAGCGACTGAAACTTTGCAATATTCGAGATGAAAACTTTTTATTCAAAGACTCCTATCAGTTATTTCATCTTCAATAAGTTATTGCTAAACTTTTCAGACTGTTTTCATCCTATCTCGGGGATTTTTAACTCTTATAAATTTCCCTTATTTTACGCTTTTTTATTTCTTCCTCTCTCTTTTTTTGTTGCCTCTAGAAACTTCTGTAATTTTTTAGCGTAAGCCTGCGTCTCTTTTGTGCCTGGCAAGAAGTAAGTTATAAAAGAGACTAGGTAAGATTTATAACCCGGATTTTAAATGAGTTATCCAGATCCCACTACATCAGCTTTATGATGCCTATATAAGATTGGTGCGAGACAGCAGGCTACGGATCTTCTTTTTCATAAACAACTTAAAAAATATAACAGAACCTGTTTGTTCATAGTATTATTCATCAACCCTCTATTCTTTCAGATCCCAGATTTCTGCAAGCAATCCTAAGGAATTTAAAAGGAACCGTCGACATGGATGGCGATCCAGTATTCCCCAACCAATAATGTATCCACGCCATAAACCACAATAAAGCTCTGATTCACAGTCTAAAATTATAAAATCAGCCTGAAATCACTGGTCCATAAGTATAATATATTCCATCCAAGTTCGAGAACATTTCCATCCTCCACTAGCAACAGTTCGAAAGAAATTCCCCAATCAATAACCCGAACGAGCTCGGCTAATTCAACCACTCTTACCTAACAAGCACGAAATCAAAGGAATCCCAAGGGACTATTGCAAGTTGCGATGGAGCACTTCATCAATCGCTCAGCTATCTCTCCCTCTCTCTCTTACCACACTTATTCCAACGCTGGCAAACAACCCATTAACTCCATTAATTCCCAGTTCCTCGGAAGTTAACCTGAACTTCGCTCCTCATCCCTCCTGTCGAAGAGTAAATTGGCGCGAACGGCTGCACGCATGCACGCACTGCTGCAGAAGAGGAAAAGACATTATACGACGCAATCAGAATCACACGCGCGACGAAACATTTCACTCGAGCGAAGCGATGCAGCAGCAGCCTAATGTCACTCGATAACGCAAACTAAGTGGGATATATCTCGGGGGAGGGACGCAGGACCTAGGATGACTTGGGTGGTAGGCGGATCTAAACGCTCTCTCCTTGAAATTACCGTCCGTTGCTGCAGCTACCTTGATGCAGGTTGAGAGGGTGAGCTATATATAAGGCAGCGATATTTTGGAGATACGATCACTTTGAAACATTTCATCGGGAAGTTTAAGTATGGAATATATGAAGTTTAAGTTTTAGTTTATTTTTTGTATGGTCAGACGCGAGGTTGATGCATCGTGTATACGTTCATTGGCACTACGAAATCCGGGGGATTATACAGTCCAATGAACGTTCGCTCGTATAGATACGTGTACTGTCTTTCAATGCTTGACATTTATTGATCCATATACGTAATGCTTCACAGTACTAAAACGCTTCTCTTGCAGCGATTACAGTATTATTGCTACACGTATCGGAAGCTTAATCACCGCGAATAATGTCGTCAAACTCGAATACAGCTTCCGAAATTTCGACCATCCAGCTATCTCCGAACTTAAAACTTTTGCGAGAGTAAAATAGCTAGCCAATCTCTCTTTAAAAAAAAAAAAAGAAAAAATTCTCTTTCCTGAACAAAAGCACCTCCAGAGAGCCAGGCACACTCCATCTCTTCTCTCGAACGACCATCGGCTCTCTCTCTCTCCAATTTCCAACGACCTCGTCGATTCTATCCCTTATCTCCCTTCAGCTCGAGCAAAACTTGCCGTCGGCCCTCCATAATCGATAGCTATTAGAATTACCGCGGGCGCGTTATTGGCCGGTCTCGTGGCTTAAGTGGCAATTGCCTTTGTCCGCGCGGGTGCATCTCTTCCATAGTACGAACTCCCGTTGTTTCACCAACTGTGTGCCATCAGTATATACATATTCCTCCCATATGTGCGTATAGGTGCAGCAGTAGCAGTAGTAGTAGTGTAGAGTTCCGTCATTAGAAGCGGCAGACCCGACTCAAGGTTCGTTAGCCTTAGCCTCGATAGTGCTTCTGCAATCTGCGCCGGCCTGCATGATTTATGCCGCAGTGGTTGCCGGTGTACTTATGGGCTGCGGTTGGCGCGCGGCGCTAGAGTCCAAGTGGAGGTATGGGTGTGTGCAAGAGAGAGGGATATGTGGCTTGTTTTTTTTTTCCTTTACTCGAAGGGGTAACTATAGCTGTGCGGGTGTAATATTCTGTACTTAGAAGCTCGTTTTGTCGTCGATGGCTGTTCTCACGAGGATGTTTAGGATAATAAGCGAGAGCGGAAATTGCCACGCGCGCATATGGTATACTCAATTTAGTAAATAACGTATAATTAAAGAAAAATAAGGTATAGTTACGCAACGTCTGTGTCTACACTTGATTACACTATTCCAAACAGATTCGTTAAAGCAGCGGCATTTCAGACACATCAGCAGTAAAGCTCCACTTTACCAAATTCACAGCGAACCACTCGACGACCTTAACGACCGGCTGCCGAATGTTTTCCACCCCCACCTCTACACTCAAGTCACTCCAGCAGGAGGTCCAAGGCGCCTATAAACTCGCTCACAATGCAGGCATAACGATTCTCTCTCTCTCTCTCTCTCGTCCGTATGTGTGTCGAAGTAATTGCAGATGCGCCCGGTATTAGGCTAGGAGAGAGATCGATTGTTCTCCGTGCCAAGCGACCTGCATAATGCTAAAACTGCGCTTCGCATGCATATGTGTGCTGTGCTACTGAGATTTCGGGGCGTAAGCGATGCAGCTTTGGAGTGCGAAGCGGAATGTGCGTTTTTCTTTCTTTTTTTTCTTCTATCCTCAACTACTTCCTGCGAAGTTACTTTATGTAGGTAAGTAGTTCAAATTGGATGTAGATACTGCTTGAATAATTACGGTAATTCGGCCAGTGATAAATCGCCGTTGGCTGCGTTTATTATCAAGCTTTGGAAATTAATAGTTTGCGACGATGGTAAACAATAATTGTTGTCATGCTTCGCTCAATACAGTGTGAACTAATGTCTTACATGCCGGTATGGTATATGACAATTCATTAGCGTACATTTGATGCTACAAAAACTCTTTAATGAAATGACATAATCGCGCCAAAACGCTACACATTTCAATATTACAACATTCTCGCTTTACACACACACACTATACACATAATAAAACGTGCTAATGAAAAAGCAAGGGCATTTCTTCTCTAATTAGGTTACAACCGCGACAACATTATACGTAATCAAGCTAATTTTTTAGCAATTTTTCACAAGCCACTTTTCCCTCCGCAAGCATAATCCCGTGTCTTCCCCCAGAGCTAGTTCTCCGCAGACTAGTTCTGTCATTCTCGTCGCACTCGTCCCTCGAGACAAGCCAAGACACACCGTCGAGAGAGTCGGAAGACGAAACGTTCCTGCTGCGCTGCATGGTTGCTCATTAATTAGTGACAACGTGGTGTGCCCCACCTTACATATATATATATATATATATATACACATTCGCCTCTCCCTTTGAATTCCGATTCCCCTTGTTCTCCGTAGTATAGCATATGCATACAGCCCCTCCAGTTTCAAAATAGTCGATGGACGATTATTCACCGCGGCGAGAGACGCGCGCAAGAGTATCACTTAAGCAACGAGCGAGATTAGTATTACACGCTCCGTAAACTCACACTATAGCTAGCCTTCTCCGTTTCCAGCGGACAATAGCCCTGTGCTAACCTGTGCGTATTACGTGTTTCCGTATATTTGTCTTGGGACGGACGCTATACAGTGGGTGTATACGACAAGCCGAGGCGAAGTGTGTGTGTGTATGTATATATAGCGTTGATTTATCGGGCTAGCCGATGTCTTATCGGCTCTAAAGCCGTAAACGCAATCGCTGATTACGTATATAAGTATAGTCCAGGATATACATGGCTTTGATGCGTTTCGCGATATTTATTTTAGATAAGGGATGCTATATCGGTTGGTTTAAAGACGTTTATGGTCGTGCAGGGAGAGCTGAGTTGATGTATTCGGTAATTATGGTTTTATGAATGACGATGTTTGGAACTGAAATTGTTAACGAGATGGTTTATATATTGTATGATATACGTTTTCGGGTTGGCTGTTAAGCGTTTATGTGCACAGGTATTCAAATCAGAAATACTACGTGCATGTCTGACTTAACGTGATGTATCACTACTGATTTTAATATAAATTTGCTTGCCCGCGAGTTAACCGTGTGTATATAATAATTGTTTTCTCAAATTTCACTATACTTGATGGAAAAGCAGGTTCATTGTAATTTATCAATGTCCTCTGTCACCGATATGAACGATTACGTTTGTAATTATATTAATGATCAATTTTCCACGTACCACAAGCGTTGCAATGAAAGCTTGCGTCGATTAAAACATTTTCAGTTAAAAAAAAGAATCGTTCTACCCTAGTTCCAGCTCTTCAAAGTGAAAATAAAATCTTAATCGACGCTATAACAAACAGAAAAAAAAGAGAGAGCAAGAGACTCTGGGTAAACTTTCGATAACTCATCATCGGCGTAAATTGAACTTGACCCACTGGATGAAAATCCTCTCGTCGATAACGAACGTCCTAATGAATACGCCAGATGCACACATCGTCGAGCAAAAGCGAGCGCAGGAAGAGAAAGTGAGAGAGAGAGAGAGAGAGAGATGCATATGTAGGCGGATAGAAACCGGGATAATAAACGCGAGATCGTATATACGCCGAGAGTATCTGGAAGGGTTCAGAAGATCCATTGTTAATTGGCCGACTGCGAACGGACGAGGAAAAAGAAATTGTAGATCTAGTGGGGTATAGGTATACTGACTTTTTATCAATACAAGCTCTGTGTAAGTTTGATGAGACTTTTATATTACCAACAGTTACATCGTGTCACACACTACTCTTGCCGCAGTGAAATAGAGCTTGTACTACTGATATGACAAAATATTTGCAAAATATCACAGGGAATGAATTCACGCGTCACGCGTAGAAAGAAGCCAAAGAGGATTCTTTGCAAGGTGCGAAAAATATTTTGACAAAAAGTTTTGATATCAGTCTTTTGACACACGCGGTACCGTAAAACCTGTACTTTTTTATCACGTCGTTATATTTCAAAGTATATAGGAAGACACTCATAATAAGGGATAAAAACGATTTTAAAGTATTACACAATCAACGTAAAAGAAGCCAATCATAAAAATAAAAGCTGCCGCAGTAAACTCTCGGCGATCCAAAATAAAAAAAAAAGAAGAAGAAGAACACAGGGCGGTCACGAAATCCATTCTTCGCACACGCGTGCACACGGCTAGAAACGCTGGTATTATCGGAAAACGCCGACGACGAGATGCGCACGTATGACCGCTTCGCAATATCCGAGCAGTAGCGGCAGTAGTGCTACGGGTCGATATACATACGACGACGTCGTCTTCAAGTGTGTAGCGCCAGCTATTCAAATTTACCGAGATCAAGCGACACGGGAATGTCTATGCCGACGACGCGTCGACGATTTCTCTTTGCGCGTTTGAAGTCTCTCTCTCTCTCTCTCTCTCTCTCTCTCTCTCGTTAGTGCTTCTTGTGTACGTTGCTTTATTTGCCGAGCTTTCGTAAGGTTGTTTATTAAAACGACGAGGAGTGCATTTCGAGCTTCTAAATTGAAAGGGTTTTTAGATTATTTTTCCGTGCTAACTGCTGATGAAAGATTCAAGCGACGACTACGACGCTTATATAAAGATGTGCATTTAGAAAGCGGCAATTTCGCGCTTGATACGACTCTCGCGGCGGCAAAGAAGCTTTTTACGATTTATGCATGGCGTGTAACGCGGAAAAAATAGTATCTTCTCGTGTTTCGAGATAACTTTTCTCAGGGAGCGAAGGTTTTTAATCTTCGAAATACCTATTCAAATTTTCTTCGACACGCCGGGATGCATCCATTCAAACTTTTCCCTTGTCGATCTCCGGGCTGTGTTTAAAGTATGCGACAATTTAAAAAAAATATATCCACACTAATATGGAATCTGAATTATTCAAAATTATCCCGGACTTTGTTTTCGACTCTGTGTGTGTATATATAAGCAGTTTATTACGAAACTTTCCGCCTGTATGTACTAATTAACTTTTCAAACCGAAACCAAAAGAAGAACCGCGAACGTATATAATTTTAAAAGAAGAGTCATCCGGAAAAACTCGGTCAGCGAAGAATTAACCGTACACCCGGCGTTTTATTTCCACCAACGCGGCTATACATCACTCCAAGAGAGAGAGGTATTCCTCGAGAGCTGGTGTCATCGCGAGAAGGAGAGGAGAGAAGCGTCGCATGCAAAGCGGAAGCTTCCGCAATTCCACCGCGGCATTCATATCCCCCTCTTCTCGGATTCCCTTTGCCGCCTCACCGAAAATTCCGTCGAGAAGTGAAGCTGAGAGATGTTATTCGTGGCATTTTCAGTTATATAAAAGTATATATAACACAAAAGAAATGGACTACCATCTCATTTTCAAAGACAAATCCCCCCCAGTGAACGACTTGACAATAGACACGCGTTCGCGACTTTTTACGACGGCACTGATGTCTGTCCGCGAACGATTTCTCCTTTCCGGCTGTTTATAAAAGCGCGCGTCAGTTATGAGCTATAAATACAGCCCATCCGGTTTTTACGGTTATGATCCACGTGGGAGATGTCTTTCGCGAGCGGTGGTTTTTCTTTTTGTTTTTTTTTCCTTTTTGCCTCTCGATAACGGGTCGAGTTGATTGAGAGCCGCGAGTTCGTCCATGGGGAGAGGATTTTTTTGACGCCCGTGTATGAACTGAATGTTTTTTTTTGACGTTGGAAAGATTGATTCGGCAGGAAATTTAATTTTCGGGTATCGAGAGAAATTTATTGCGGAGATAGCGTTTTTCGGTGATCGAGTGGTCTCATTCGAAATTTTGATTGCGTCTGCGATGTTTTGCTGAATGAAACGACGCTGATGTTTTTGAAAGGGATTTTTTGATTAATCGGAATAGCGGAGGTTGCTTCCTCTACGTGAAGTTATTTTTTTTTTGCAAAGGTACAGTAGAGTAGTGATTACTTTTTTTAATAAATCACGAAAAATAACGAGTTTTACAGCTTTTAAAAATATTTTTGTGGGAGGAAGTATATTGATCACTGCGAGGTAGTTTTTCTTTACTATTGTGCCTACGTTTAAAAACGGTTATAAAAATATTACTCACGTATCGTTGAGAATAAAATATACTAGGTGTAAAAATAGCTGCCCTTACCTGAAAGAGAACAAAATAAAATCAGTACATTTTTGTATACACACGTAGATAAAAATTTCTACAACTCGATAACAGCTTTGAACAAAAAAAAAATTCCTCAACAAAAAAAGTCCGTTAAACGGTTATAGCCGAACCGTGAAAAATTCCTAATCGGAAATCCCGAAATAAGCCCGAAACGATCAGAGCCACGCTCGAGCTTAAAGCCTTCGCCGGTGAAAAAAAAAATATAAACCCCAGGCCCAATAAAAGTGCGAAAGGCCATATCGATAAAGGGATCAAGTATCGCGCAACCGAGCAACGATTACGCGCTTCGATTTGCCGCCGTTAACTGTTCCGAGCTCTGTGTGTGCTTGCAAGCTCTGGCGGGCATTTGAAAAAAATTATTCAAACGTTGCACTTCTTGGTTATATGCCCGATAAAGCTACTCGGAATTGTTGTATTTCGACGGAACGCCAGTGACATGTTGATGAAAATATTTGTATCGCTAGACGATGATTAATGGAGAGCATTCGAAAAACGTGGGAGTAAAAAATTGAAACAACAGTACGATATTATACTCGTCGGTTTTATATCCATATACGTCTGCTACTCACATCGGCAATATTTATAAACGCGAACCCCGCATAAAAATGAATCTCGCAGTTTTAGAAAAAAATACGAATGTGTTTCACAATGTAAAAAGTAAAAAAAATACACAGAATACAAAAGCAACTCTCTCGCAGGGAAAAACTTGCTATTCCACCCCCGCACTGCTCATCATTCTCTCTCTCGCAAAACCCGAGACTGCTGCGCGCACGCGCAACAAACATTCCCGAACATATTTTCCAGGACAGCAGAGTGAGCGTCGCCTCTCCTGCGAAAATCCCTGATTCACGAGCGCAACAGATAACGCGGTCGCGCGCGCGAAAAATATCCATCCATCTTCATCCCGGGTTATACCTCGAGTGTACTCTCCCTCATAATACCCTCTCTTCAAGCATCTCTCTTTTTCTTTAAAAAGCTCTAGGAATAAAAGGCGAGAACCGCCAAATAAATCAATCCTTCTCCTCCAATCATATAAAAAGTTTCCGATCTCTCGGCAATAAACGTTCGTATTCCGACGTGACTCGCTTGTGCAGAGGAAGAAAAAAAGAAGAAGAGGAGAGAAGAAGCCTCGAAAAGAGAGGAATCAAAAGAAGAGAGTGAAGCGCAATTAATAATTCAAGCCCAGGCACGATTTTTCAGTACTATAAAGCTCGCGCTCATCATTTCGTATACGTAGCGCGAAGCTCCTTTAAAGACGAACTGCTGCTAAAGTCGGCGCCAGAAATAGAAAGCCCCCTTTTTCGTAACAGACTCGCTCGTAAGGTCACTACTGAACGGCAAGAAAATCTTTTTTTTTTCTTGCGCGCGCGCGAGCGCCTGTCTTTCTCTAGGGACGACGAGATGGAGGCCTTTTGTTTTTACCGTTGCTGCTTCTTTTTTCGGCGACAGCTTCGAGTCGAGGTAATGTGAGCAAGGTAACCCGACGGTTTTCAGAGCATGTGTGTGTTGACGGAATCGAAAAGCTTTTTCTTTTCTGGGACGTGTAAGTCGGCGTTACACGTAATCTATGATGGCTTTTGATCGTCGTTATGAATGGAAAGCTTTAGATTGTTTCAGGAAAATCGTTAGGAAAGTGTATTTATATACAATACAGCGAGACGCTACGAGGTTTATTATTGGCTTGGAAAGAACTTTTGCGGTCTTTAAAATGTGAATAGTACATGCGAACGTATATACTATCGATTGCTGCGTCAGGGATATACAGTATTGTGTAACTTTTATTTGCGATTCGCAGTTCATTCGAAAAACAACTCAGCCAACATACACCTGAAATCGTAAACCGATTTCAACACTTCACACTCTATGATTATTCAAAAAGCTCTCGGTATATATTTGCTAATTTCCGAAAGCTCGCAAGAACTGCATCAACGAAAAAAAAAAATAAAGCTTCGCAAGACACAACACCGAGTCCCTCTCGCGCAAGCACGAAAAAAAAACTCTTATATTCTCCCTCCTCCTCTGGCTTTCTCTCTCTGTTCCTCGTATTCGCGCGCGCGCTTCCCTATTCAACCTTCCCCGTTCGATTTTCCCCCGCGGCTTGGCCTAGCGCTCATAACCTAGATTCTGCCGGATAGGCGGCGCGCGACTCCCACTGCCGACGCCGGATCAGCGACACGAGCCTATGTGTGTGTGTGTGGGTGTATAGGTATAGGCTTCCGCGAGCGTTTGCAATTTCCCTCTCCCTCTCTCTCTTGCTGGCTCTTTAAATTTCGACTTTTTCGAGGTCTCTAGGCGCTCGCTTTAATACTTTAAGGACGCGGCTGCATAGTTTTGCTCTGTGTGTATGTGTGTGGGGCTGTGGAAGAGGTTTATTTCGGCGGCTGTTGAGGCGCTTCCTGATGACGTTTTTGAGGCGAAGTTTGATTTCTTTTTTTTGTCTTGTTGAGGGTGGCTGGTTTAACAGATTAATGTGTAGTTCTGTTTTTTTAATTGTAGTTTAGAAAGTAAAAACAATGAACTTTATTGTCTACATTCAAGTTCAAATTGATAAAAACTACACACGTAGTGAAAAAACGTAGTTCATCGCAGATCAACAAGGTTATGTATAGTAACTTAATTTTGCGTTGCGCAGTTTTATTCGCTTATAGCAGAGTGAAAACACGGTTTGCTTTTCTTTTAAATGTTATATTACAATGAAAGCTTTGCGAGGAGATAAAAAAATTAGAAGTTGAATCTGTACGCGGTTTAATCAGTTATAGAGCTGCGCTTCAAAATACACTCAGCCGCGATCGATTATTCATTCTGCGTATATAATCAATTAAGTGAAATTAAACATTGACATTTATTTTAAAAAAGAATCTTAGCAACCTTAGCAGTTCTGTAATAAAAAAAACAACGCGATATTGCACTCCAATGTTAAACAAGCTTTTGTTTATTCAAAACCCCGACAGTATATAATTATACAGCACTAAGTAACCTGCGCAGCGTAACTTTTTCATTAAATTTCCTTGATGTATGTTGATTATTCAAATAATGCGTCCTCCTATACTCTCCTCTCTTTCTCTCTCTCTCTCTCCTTGTACTTCGCAGCTCTATATATGTGTGAGCATAATACACATGCAGCGCATGCAATGCAACGACGCACAGCCTTCCAGGCTTGCAAATTTCGCCTCTAGGTCTTCAAATTTCGACTTTTTCGAGGTCTCTGCTTCTCCCTTTATGATCCAGTCTTTATACAGTCTATAGTTCAAAGTGAAAATGGCATGCGAGATAGTGGCGGGAAATTTGAATTTTTATTTCGGCTCTCGTGTCGAGATTGAAATCGCGCGCTAGTAAAGCGTTTATTGATTGCGTTTTACATCTTGAGTTTCAAGTGATAGGCTGAGCTCTGTGTACAGAGTTTTACTGAGAATGCAGATTTTGTGACTTTAATGTATAAACAAGTCTGGTTTTTGAATTTTTAGTTTTTTTTTTTGGTCAAGATCCTGATTTCCCTCAGGTGCGAGTTGACGTCAACTCGAAAACTGAATTGCATTGAACGAATCGTCAATTTACTTATGACCTAGCGCCAATTTACTGTTTATACGCTGTGTGTTTAATTTCTTCCTCGATTCCCCTGAGCTGAGAATGCAGGTCAATTACTGCATTGCTGCACGAGTATTATCAAAAAATTTATCGGATTACTCGATGGCATCGATGTAGCAATAAATAATATAAATACGTCAACTCAGTAAAGAAATTGCAACTGACGTCTGACCGTATCCGATTCATACTACTGGATATTAAATAATACTCTTTTTTAAAGATAAATTAATAGCTGTAAATTTTAACGCTGAAAACATAAATAAAAATAACATGAAATTATCATTTGAAAGAAACAAAAAGGTCTCGAACACAGCTTCTCCATCTCACGCCTTTCATTCAACGATCTCGACACACAGCCCTTCACTGTCCATCTCCGTCTCTATCAGTGACGCGGAAAGAGATAACGCTCCGGCATTCGTCTCTTTCAATTATCGCCTTTCTCTCAATTATTCCCTTCCACATCGCTTTTCTTCGTCTCCTCGAATCCTTTCGATTAATCCCCAGCAACGTCTTCGGGATTTAACCAATTTCAAATTCTTCACCGTCGACTATTCAATGTCTTCGAATTTCTCGATTTTTCTCTTGTACATATTTTTTTGTTTACTCGTTCGGTTCAGTTAAGGGTAAATCGATGCGAAATAAGTATCTTCCTTTTTTGCCAAGTGCTGACGCGTTGAGAGTTGCGTCAATGTTTACTCGGAGATATATATACTTGGAAAGAGAACGTAATTTTATATCGATGGGGAGAAAGAGAGAGAAAGAGAGTTTAAAATAGCTTTGCTCTTATGATACGAGTGTGCTGCCGCTGAGAAAAAGATGGAGTTTGCGAGCTGGAACTTTCGTGATTTTTTTTTTTCGGTTATACTCTATTTATCATACCACTCCACCGCGACGTAACCGTATTAATTGCATACACTCATAAACCCATCGAAATCATAATGAAAAGAAAAAAAGATTCTTCCGATCAAATTCATTTCAATCACGGTTAGCGTTTTCCTCATTTTTCAACGTCTCTCTCTTTCTCTCGACAGAAAAAAGCACACAGCAGAAGCCGCATACGATTTTTCCTCCGCAGCAGAGCCAGCACATTTCTCTATCACGGTCAGCGTCAGCAGCTACTCCCTTTTCAATGCCGTCCCGCTCGATACGACTCGCCGTTCTTCCTCCTTCTCCCCCAAGCACTGCATCGTCTCTGTCTATGTATATATATATATTCCAGGGTGCACGTGTGGTTATATAGAAATCCTGACTCTCTCTCTTGCTCTGATCTCCGACTGAGATACGAGAGATCCTCTAGTGGGACGGATAGATCGCACACGCTCGGCCCCCTTAGGCTTACTCGCTTTGCGGATATCGCGATATCCTTGCGCTCTTTGCTCGTAGGAGGGGGCATACATATATATGCTTTCGAGTTCGTCTGTGCGCCCACTATTTTAGTTCTCGTGGTTAGTTTCGTTGGTTTCAATCGAGAGGCGAACGATTTTTTTTGGAAATTATTCGAGGAAATTTTCAAACTTGTTTCGAGGCGTTGTTTTGAATAATAAGGCAATCAGCAACGCTTAATACCGATACACAAACTTCTCGGGGCGGCGGCGATGTAAAACGAGCTAATTAACATACTTTCTATAACTTTTCTGTTATCGAGCTTATAATGGAATTTCAGACGGCCAGTAGATAAGCGGCGCGATATTTAAAATCTCTTGGCGTTATTGCGCTGCGCAGCCTTGAAGATAATAATACAGTTTCGAAACTACGTCACTTGATGGAAGATCGCACCTATCTCTCTCTCTTTCCTCGCGACGTCGTGTACACGTTAATAGCGAAAAACTTTACAAATTTGATGATGACCCTTTTTCAACAGTCTCCAGGAATATCATGTCCATTATACATTCCTTCACAGCCGTGAAAACCTTCACCGCTATTATTTGTAATCGATATTATGCTAGCTTTACACAAAAGCTCCATACTATTATTATAATTCGCGTATATACGACTATACGTATAAACAGAGTGGCGCTAGTCGAAAGAGCGAAACTTTATTAGTAGCCAAGTAATTACCGCTTCGCCAAACGTTTCATCAATTCCATTGTAGAAAGAGAGAGAGAGAGAGAGAGAGAGAGAGAGAGAGAGAGTCCAAGCGATCTAAATTTCAATTGAAAGCTGCAGTAGAGAGAAAGAGAAAACGAACACCAACTAAAAGGACGGCTTTACCCGCAGACAAGCATCTACCCTCCCGACGCTCGAACTAATGGCAAACCGGTCAATTATCCTCCTAAACAAAAGCTCTCTTTACCGTTCGCTCGCTACGAGAAAGAGAAAGAGAGAGTCTCATTATAGCTTCCGCGGTTGCCTCCGCGAAAAACGAAGATAAAGAGACTACCTCGGCGCACAAAAGCTCCTCTCTGAAGAGCAGTGCAGCAATAATATCGCGAAAATTTCCTTCGATTCCCGCACCTGCGAGCGATCGGTCAACCGGAAGCTTTTACGTAACGCGGATATAGTATATAGTTGCAGTAATAAAAAAAAGCGACATGAAGAAAATAAAATAAAAAGAAGGTCGTTGAGTAACACAGAACGAGGGTGAAGAAGAGGAAATGGATATCGGGAAGCAAAAAGAAGCTGATTAAAATCGAAAGGGTTTTGGTGTGCTTTGAGCGATCGCTGGAAAAAACGGGATTAGTCGAATGGGTTTTCATTATTTTAGATCTTGGAGGAAAAAAGCGGGAATTAGCGCGGCTCTTCCGTTTGTTTCTTTGGCAGGAGGGCTAATGGAATAACTTTCGGCTGGGAAATGGAATTGTCCGACTCGTCGACGTCGTCTTGCGAGGAAAATCGACGAGGGATGACAAAGAAGTTTTATTTCCTCTCGCGTTGGGTATTCCCTTTTTTTCTCTTATTTATTATACGTGTGTAATAAATAGAAAAGATTCGATTTATGTATTTTAAATAACTTTGTAACTGATAACGACTGATTACCTAGCACAGGTTCGTATGATTGTGAATTTCGTAGCCGGTATTTGTAATCAGTGAACCCAAAAACGCAGAGACAATGATTAGATCCATACAATACCCATTTCGCCACCACAATAATACGTAGTATATAGCAGCGCGTGACTTTGAAAGTAATTTGAGCATTGTTATAAAGCTCGGGCTAATTTTCACTGATAATCGCCGCCTGCGGGCTTTAATGGACTGCGATAAAACTCGATAGTTTCGAAATAAATAAACGACGACACGTGCTAGAGCGCATTGTACCTCTAAAAATAATAAAAAGATAATCTCTTTAGCATATACAGGCGTGTTATAGGTGGAGTTGCTTTATAGCAGTCGCGTAAAAATAGCTTCATATAGCGCGTCAATATCGACGGACTCTATAATAGAATACACAAATAACATTAAAAACTATCGCATAATCTTATTTTTTTCTTTTTACTTGCGCTTCAAAGAAAACAAAGCGTCATTCCAAGAGGCAAAAAAGCAGGCGATCGAAAAAAAGCTTCTATTTTCGTTTAATCCCAGAGCAATGAAGAGAAAAAAATGAAAACGCGTGTGGGAGCTCGTGAATGTTTTTACTACCACTGACAGCAGTGTATCAATTTTTTTTTTAATTTGAGCTCTCGAAAAAAATGAATCAATCTCTCTACTCTTACGAATGACGCAAATATCCTAGCGATATCGATCTTCTAAATAAAAATGGTCGTTCAAATTCGAATAATAAATAAATCCCCAGTGAGAAATAAAATTGAATCCAGAGCAAGAGCAACGATGCATCGTGGTTAGATAAAACGTCGCCTTTGCAGCTGCACAAGGAAAAAGACAGTATCCTAGAGCTCCCGCGTGGTTGAACGAAAATTCTAAAGGATGCTCGTGGATTAAAGGGCGGAATGAAATAAGTGCGCCGAGGATACAAAGGCGGATTAAACGAGAACAGCGAGGGAATGAAAAAAAAGGAAGGGCGGTGAACACAATTTTGCAAGGACAATTTTATGCAGAGAACGACTCTTAATAAAGGGTGGGAGAGAGAAGAGTATAGACGATGGCAATTTGTTATTACGAGAGAGAAAGAGATACTGTATGGTATGGAGGGTATATAGAAGCTTTATTTGCTCGTACAGAGCACACGCTGTAATTTATTACGTAATTACGTGGCTCTAGATTGAAGGTTACGTAGTAGGCCGTCGCGAAACACTTGACCGCTAGAATGTGCATCAGGTATTTTAGTCGATGAATCGATCGAATACGCGTCGAGGGATTTCGTCGTTCATTGTGTCTTTTCTTAATTTTCTAAAACGAGAGATACTCACTGCGAATGTCATTCGAACAAAAACGAACGAAGCAATTATACCGCAAATATAACTCTCCACCTTGACATCAGCAGTATAAGCGTCCAACCTCAGGAGCGATATCATCAACTCTTCGATCAAACATTCCTGACCGAGCTTGCAGGGCAAAAAATAAAAGATATACCCCCTATAAGCGCAAACAGCAGCTCAGCCATATCATTAACTCTGGCTACTGTATAGTCGCTCGACGCATGAACCGACCACCGATATCGGGAAAAGACGAAGACCTCATATCTCCCACTGTATATACCATGCAACACCATCAAGCTGATACACACACACACACGGACAAAGATTTATCTATCCGAGTGCGTGTGCGCAGCCGGGCTCGAATTTGATACAGCTCGGTCGTTCGAAGGCACTCGTGCGAGAAGCCGATTGGACGTGTATATAGAGCTCTCTCTCTCTCTCTCTCTCTCTCTCTCTCTCTCTCTCTCTCTCGATGCGCGCGGAGAAAGGGAAAGAAGAGAGGGCGAAAAGCCTGCATTTGGATCGATCTCGACGCGTCGCCACATATAGAGTATATACGTGTATATACACACACACAAGCGAATGTTCGCGGAGAAATTAACGCATCTCTTCACGCGCGTACATGATGAGCGTGTCACGCTCAGACGCGTGCGATGAGATGGATACTGAATCGTTCTCGTCAGTTTCAGATTATTCATTCGAAATTTTTATACGAAGCATTTTGGGAAAAAAGTTTATATATAACATTTCCCCCGCACTTCGAAAGAAGCTCAACGCAGAGCTGGGTAATTCCTAAAAATTCCAGAAAGTCAAGTCCTCACGTACGAGCCTGAAAGTTCCAGAAAAAGCATCAGAGTATAAGAAAAAAAAGAGAGAAAGAGCTGGTTACGGCACTCGTCGGCGTTTCGCGAGCGGCTGCAGATTTGTCACGAGCCATTGAGCACAACTAGGCTCGCTTGCAATTTCTTCTGCTGGCACGAGTCGAGTCGCTTGCCCCACCCTTGGTTCACCTTCTTACCCTAACCGTGTTGCCGCAAGAGCGGTTTCCTTCGTTTCTTTCTTTCCGGATCGAAACATCCGCAGGAGGAGAAATTTAATGTGGGATAGATAGAGCTTTTTCCGGTTCCGCAATGAGGAAGCTTGCTAATATATTTCAGTTTATACCATTTTCTTTGTGTACTAATAGCAGAAAGTGTGAAAAAGATTCGCAGCTTTTATTTTTCATTAACAGATGGGCTTTTGACATCCAGTCAATGCTATATAAAGGTATGCGCGAGGCTGTGCGTGAGAGATTCAGCGATGAAATGGTAAAGAGAGAGACATAGTGGAAAGGTGCGCTGCCGCGAAAATTGCGTTAAAATGATGAAGACGGGAGCAGAGAGACAGGGTGAGAAATTTCTGGTCGCTATGTAAAATGAAGACAAGCTGATTTATGCGCCAGACTTTGATAATTCCATTGAATTTAATAACATTCCTAAAGCTCGACACGAGGATGAAATTACGCTCTATCCCATACCTCTCTTGTACACAAAGCTGCCTTGGGCAGAATTCGTTTTTACGACGAGATTTTCTACTCTTCAGAATCAAGATTCTGAATAAGCGGAGAGGTAGGTTATCATGGTCATCAAGCGTATTTGACCTTTGGGAATACGTTTATGAAGCCCGTAACGCGTTCATATGTATGCAAGAGGATACATGTGGGAGCTTGCACGACTCGCGGTGTATACTCAATAAAAGTAGTATACTCGAATATATGAATTGCACTATATATACAATACATAAAATTGGATCGAGTTTTTCGAAATTTTTTAAAACAAAATTTACTTTCGTGTGTGATTTAAGTGGTATAACTATAGGTTGTCGTAATCGTCAGACGATTACATCGATGAAGTCATTATTAACGTACTATTATTATAATCACCAACGGTTTCTATATCGATTGTTCAATGCAGGTCAAGATGTTAGAACATCGTAATACAATCTTGCCGTGTTGTATTACACGAACCTCAACGTAAATTACAAGATAATACTCGTAAATGAGCCACATATTGATGGATATGGGCGTAAGTAATTAATGTAGCATCTTGCAACTTCGGTGGTTGTTGAGTAGTTAGTGGATACTTAAGCGGTAAGGCGGATATTCAATCATTCGCTCTACGAACTATCGTATACAACGTATAAGTATAGAATGTACGATATTTTTGTACAACTGGGTGAGATAATGTACATTCCTTTGCCCTGGCGTAATTACATTCAGATACATCCAAGCAGAATCAATAAAGTCGATTTAATGATCAAAGCGCACAATTATTTCCGTCAAGCAGCTTGCAAACAACAAACGCATTCCGATCCACGTTGATAAATCGATTCGCCGAGTTAAATGATTGTTCCTGACGCATTTGATAAACCGAGTCAGAGACGGCAGACTTCGGCAGGTAGACGCACGACCGCGACGATTGTCTTCGCGTCGGCGGACGTTTGATGGCTACTGTGCGTGCTACCTGGGAAGGGTTAGCTTGCCTGCAGAGTGCAGCTCGCCTGTTTAGTCTTGTGGCTCGGCGGATTTGCCGAACGAACATTAAATAGGATTACACGTCGTCAAAAATTGGTCAATGGTGCCGCGTCGCATAAATTAAGATTAAAAATAAAATATAATATACTTGCGAACCTTTGTGATTTCTGTTCTCGGCGTAGGTTTCTCCCTCGTGATGCAATACGTTGAGTTTTCCCTACGCCACAGGTCTCGGCCTGGGCAAATGCGAGAACAGAAAAGCGCGTTATACACTGATTGTATTCAAGCGCAGCGGGCAGTATTGAGATCAGTAATCGCATTAAATAGACCATGATGAAACGGATCAGCAAGGGGACGGCTACGGCGCCAGGCATCATAATTATGGGTCCAGGATTTATGATACAGGCCTGGAAAATTATGAGAGCGCTTTGTGTGTATCTCGGCGCCTCGAAAATTCCCACCGGGGAAAATCGGTCTCGCGTCTGTAGGCAACTAATTGCAGCACTTTTAAGCTAGCAATCGTTATAGAACACAGTTATTAGGCTCGTGCGTCATTCCCTCAGGTAGGACCATAACGACCCAATCGGGTCGTGCAGGTAAGCGGACTCAAATCGGGCCGAGATTCCCCACTCCGGGGGAACCGTAGGGCGGGTCCGTGCGCACGCACCTAGGGTACGTAGACTCTCCGCTAGGCGGAGCGAATGCGCGCTGTCGAACGCTTCCGAAAAAAAGGGAGTAATACCGAAACAGAATTGACTCAAATTTGGTGTGTTGGTAGATGTTACTGTAAAATAGACTCAGTTAAAATTTGGCGAAATTTCGGAGCTTGAGAAAAAAGTTATTAACGTTTGAATTTGCAAAAATCCGCACATTCCCATTAAACGGTCGATTTCACAAAACTGACCGTTCAGAATTCACTTAAATTTTGCAGAACGTTAGTTAAACAACTAACGAATAAATTGAGTGCTTGTAAAAAATGGTTTGGAGCCTATGAGCGCAGTAATAAACAAATAAAAGTTCAAAAATGTATACATAACCTCAAAAAATGAGTCAAATCAGCTTCTGTCTGAAACCTTTTATTGATAATTACGGTAAATATAATTTTTTTACGCAAAAACGATTTCAAGAGCATATTCTACGGCAAATTTCCTATCGGAAAGTCAAATAAAAAAAAATTGATTTTTTGAAGATTTTAACCCAGGCTTAACCCCTTAAGATGGATGGAATTATGTCATGAATGATTCCGTATCTATTCCTGATTGTATGTAACGAATGATTATCATTTTTTTGAATGTAAGTTTAAACACCAATTGATGTATTTGTGTACGTTCTCGATTCAAACTAAATTGATTTCGAATACAAGCGTGATAGAAAATTTTATATACTTTTTTCTCATATACGTACTCGGTAAATGCTATTTGACGTAATAGCAAACTGCATTATACCTCGCACTCAAAAAAAGTAGTAGGTGCAACTCGTTTGGCATTGGTATAATCTAGTATTTCATTTAAAACAATAACAAATAGCGGAATAGGATGAAACAAAGTGCAAAGAACTTGGCAGCGGCTTTTTTTATTCGTTAAGCTAAATTTTACTTTATCTTTCTATTTGTTCCTATCATACTTTATTTGGATTGATCTTTATACCTTACTCTCAACATTTTTTATGCCTTTTCATGTCTATGTATTAGTTTTTATATTTTTTGCACCTTGATTTAAACCTCTATTCCAATGAGAGTATATCTTTAGTTATGTCATTATTTATATCTCTATTTTTACATTAATGGTTTTTACTACGTCTAAATGATTATTTGTCTCTATCTCCATTTACTTACTCATATTTGATTTATGATTACACATACTGATTAATTGCGACGTGACTATCAATGCATCTTCAAGAGTCTTCACCGAAATCTGACTTGCCACGCGGCAGCTACCGTCGTTAGCGCCGGCGCAACAGGCCGAGAGAGAGAGAGGGGGGAGGGAGAGGGGGGATGGAGAGGGAGAGGGAGAGGGAGAGAGGGAGAGAGAGAGAGAGAGAGAGAGAG